>JANBPO010007675.1:0-20341 GCA_024336825.1 Amorphophallus titanum | reverse complement strand
CACCATCACACATTGCTTCATCCGCTATCCGTGTTAGGATTAGTTTTAATTGTTCCTTGCATTGATAATCCGTGTGAAATCGGAAAGATTCAGAGTTCAATTGTATCTCACGTTAGTTTACGCCAATTAACGTAGTTAATTTTAATTTCGTTGTGTTTAGTTTAGATTATTTTTAAAATCTACCATCTCGTCTTGGGGGACAATTCAACCCCCCCTTCTTGTCTGCCATCTACTCTGGGCCAATAGGCCATGTCAAGAAAACTTTGCTGAACAGCCCAGTAGTCGTAAACTACCACGTTCACCATTCTACTTGCCCAACTGCAGTGCATAAGAAGAAGCCCACTGGGGGAAACAAGAAGAGCTCCAGAGGAAGAATTACTGCTACTCCTCGGGGCCGATTTTTGACATCTGGGAAGTCCATGTTGATCGGGGCCATCCGAGTCTACTTCAATGGCCGCAATGCCGAAGTTCTACCAGACCGGGTCATCCCAACTATCCCCACTCACAACACCTTCCAAGTGCTAGCAAATCGGAGGGTGAATTTTAATGAGAACAAGCAAGGGAGGTCAACCCCAAATTTGCCAAAGTTTAAGCAAGTCTGGGTTCCCGAGAGGGTCCGGGGGCCTACACTAGCCTTACAAGGCTTCAAAAATTTTGTCGATGTCCCCAAGAGAGGGGGCAAAAACTCTATGCATGAACTAGAGACCATGGTTGTGACTCCTCCACCCACTACCAGGGTCTGCGCAAGGCAAGCCCACACCTCCAAGTTATCAAGGAATTCCATTCAAGCTACCAATTTGACACGGCTTTTGTATATGCCGTCTGCCCGAGCCCAAGTGCTGTCTCTTGCCATTTCTCCATAGTGCAGTCAGGAAGACGTGACAAAGATGGTCCGGGAATATTTCCATAATCTCGGGAACCCCTACCTAAGTCGGTAAGGGCCATTTCATATCATCAGGGTTGAAGAAGAAGAAAAAGACAAAGTGTTACCCATGCGGGTGAATAAAGAGGAGAAGCAAGCTGGGGCTAGAAGTCTTGAAAAGCCTCCACAAAATGAAAAGATGAAATGTTGACTTTGAAGCCAACCTCATCAGCCAGGTCATTGACCGAAGTATCTCCTTACCGCCCAAGTGTCTTCAACTCTTGTCCCAACGGGAAGAGTACGAAGTGGAGCAGTTGAAGACCTTCACGGTCTCCTATCAGCGGAGAAGAAGGAGCAACAAGGGCAAGGGAGACAAGCCGATCGTCTTTTACAAAGGTGATCTAGTCCCACCGTGCCCTCCTGAAGATGATTTCGGCTGGGATACTCCCATCAATGTGGCGCCAGAGCCCGTCCAGGAGATGGACGACATGCCGAAGCACATCCGGGAAATGTGTAAAAAGTAACACATCCCACAAGCTCAGGACCTCGCCCGAACGGCATATTTTCACCAGCTGTGGAACTCTCCACAGGTCCGTGGGCAACCTCCCTTCTCCCGCAAAGACACGCAGGGACGTGGCTACCACCAAGAGAGGGACTTCGAGGCCTATTTTGCAGTCAATGCCGTAGGACTGCTACTTCCTCATCACGGGCAAGCTGAAGTTGAACCCAAGATTGATGACTCTGTAAGGGAGTCCGGTGAGGTATCAATGGCACCATCACCCTCATTCGAAGTCAACACTGATCACCTCCCTGAAGGAGGGACAGCTCAGCCTATAAATCACCAACAAGACGGAGCAAGCTCCTCGACTTCAAGCCACGAACAAGATAGCCTCGAGGAGTTTGAAGTCTATGAAGCAAATACTGATGACGAGGGAGGCTTCGTCGACCTCCAACCCGCTCCACCGGAGCTCGAAGATGGTGGCCAAGCAACTGTGGACGAATTGATCGAGATCAATCTCGAAAGCAAGGAAGACTATTGACCAACCTTTGTAAGTGCCCTCCTCAGCGAGGAAGAAAGGCAATCGTATCGGCAGTTCCTAGAAGAATTCAGGGATTGCTTCACCTGGACCTATAAAGAAATGCTGGAGCTCGACCCTTCAGTGGCTAAACACGAACTGGCAATACTTCCAACAGTCAAGCTAGTCAAGCAAGTCCAAAGGCGTATGCGCCACGAGTTGGAGCTAAAGGTCAATACTGAGGTTGACAAAATACTCGATGTGGACTTCATAGAGCCGTGCATATACCCTGTGTGGCTCGCCAACATAGTCCCAGTGAAGAAGAAGAACGGCCAAGTCCGAGTCTACATCGACTTCAGGGATTTCAATAAAGCATGCCCAAAGGACGACTTCCCTATCCCAATCACTGAGATAATGGTTGATATGACCACCGGTCACGAAGCCTTGTCTTTCATGGACGGGTCGTCTGGCTACAATCAAATCCGCATGGCCGTCAAAGACAAAAACCATATAGCCTTCCGATCTCCTAAGGGGGTCTTCAATTACAAAAGGATGTCGTTTGGCTTAAAGAATGCTAGTGCAACCTACCAAAGGGTGATGACCAAGATCTTCGACGAGATGCTGCATGACCTTGTGGAATGCTACGTCAATGACTTGGTCGTCAAGACAAAGAGGCGGGAGGATCACCTAGCCGATCTGCGTCGAGTCTTCGAAATGCTTCGACAGTACCAGCTCAAGATGAATCCAATGAAGTGCGCCTTCGGCATCTCCAGCGGCAAATTCTTTGGCTTCATCGTCAGGTACCGGGGCATAGAAATTGACCCCGACAAAATCAAGGCTGTCAGAGGGCTACCTTCGCCTAAGAACTTGACAGAGCTTAGATCTCTCCAAGGAAGGCTCGCCTATATTAGGCGGTTTATTTCTAACCTCTCAGGGAGATGTCTGCCTTTCGGCAAGTTGATGAAGAAAGGAGCACCCTTCATATGGGACGAAGACTGTCAGAAAGTCTTTGAGCAAATCAAGGAATACCTGCTGACTCCTCCAGTCCTAGGGGCAACCGTCAGAGGGAGGCCTCTCATTCTCTACATTGCTGCCATGGATGCCTCCTTGGGAGCGCTGCTAGCCCAGATCAATGAAGAGGGCAAAGAGCAGCCACTGTACTATCTCAGTCGAAATTGATCGGACTTGAGCACCGGTACGTGTCCATGGAGAAGGTGTGCCTAGCTCTGGTATTTGCCGTCAAGAAACTAAGGCACTACCTCCTAGCTCACCGGGTGGAGCTCATCTCAAAATGTGATCCACTCAAATATCTGCTCAGCCAGCCCGTCCTCTCTGGTAGACTTGGTAAATGGGCACTCATCCTCATGGAGTTTGACATCACCTTTGTCTCACGCAAGGTGATCAAGGGATAGGGAATGACGGAGTTCTTAGTAGCGCACCTTGTGCCAGAAGATTCGCCACTCAACTTCGAGCTGCCCGATGAAGAGGTGCTGATGCCTTCTCAAGAAACGGGGGAGCATTTTGAAGATGTCCCACCATAGATGGAGCCAGGCGTCCTCACCTTTGACCTCCCACATTGGGAGTTATATTTGACGGCGCTTCCCGGAGGATCAAAAGGGCTGAAGGCCTCACAGATTTCTTCTCAGGCGTGGGGATCGTTTTCATATCTCCGCGAGGTGGTATTCTCCATAACACCTGTGCTCTCATGAAGTCCCTGACGAATAACGAGGTTGAGTATGAAGCGCTAATCATTGGGCTTCAGCTGGCACTGAAGATGGACATCAAATGTATCAAGGTCCACGGGGATTCTCTACTCGTCACTCGACAGGTCCTGGGTGTCTACGACGTCTGGAAGAAGGAGCTCATTCCATACCATACAGCCATCATGAGGCTTAAGGAAAAATTCTACCTATTTGAAATAGGTCATGTCCCTAGAGACAGTAACTCCCAGGCTGATGCTTTGGCAAAATTAGCAGCAGCCCTAAAACTCCCGCCTGAGGGAGAGTTTAATATTACCGTTCGACATCGAAGGCTCATGCCAAGTGTGCTCGACGAAGAGTCTGGCCTCACTGCCTACAAGGTCAACAATATTCAAGTAGGGAATGCTCCCGAAGAAGAGGATTGGCGCGAGCCGATCATAAAAATGAAGAACGGCTGGCTCCCTCCGGATCGGGCTCAGAGAGTGCAACTGCTACGCAGGGCAACATCCTACCAACTGATTGATGGCCTGCTCTTTAGGCTCGTCCATGAAAAGGACCGGTCGGTCCTTCTCCGATGTCTTTCATCTAAAGAGGCGAAGACCGTCATGCAGGACGTCCACTCCGGACTGTGTGGGGGTCACCAAGCAGGAGCTAAGATGAAAAACAACATCAAACTCAAGGGATTTTATTGGCCCACCATGTACGAAGATTGTAACCAATATGCCTTGCCGTGGCCGTGTCGTGCGTGCGTGCGTGCGTGCGTGCATGCGTGTGATTCACGATAATTATTTTATTTTTATTTTACTTTATTTTTGACTGTTTGACCGAGCGTCTCTTGAATTCTTTTTGCGTCTCTTCGAATTCCACTCTTTGGGCGGATGGGTGTGACTCGATCAAGAGTCACTTCCCAAGAGGGTATTTGAAGAGGGTGATTTTCATGTGAGAGGTACGGCTTAGGGTTCTCTCGAACTCATCTCTCCTATCGTCTTCTTCTTCTTGCAAAAGTCTCCTGTCACAGTGGTGTTCGCCTCCGACAACATGAGTTGGAGTGCACATTCGCGTCGCCATCGGTTTGGATCGTCGTATCTTGGAGGAAGTTCCATCGCGAAGTCTAGCTCCACCGAAGTAGTGACGGAGAGACTCTAGAAAAAGTGACTACGCACTTCGACCTGAGTTTGCGCCTCTGAATCGTTTGATTCCCTTTAATTTCTGTGCTTAGATCTAGTAAAAAAACTCTACCCGTGAATAGTATTTTTCTATCAGGGAAGACTTTGACATCTCAAGGCGCAGCAAACTCCTGCAAGACTGCTTCAACGGGAAGGAGCTCTGCAGGAGCATCAAGCCCCACGAGGCCATGGCCTATGGCTCCGCCATGGAGGCCACCATCCTCAGTGGCGAGGGCAACAAGAAGGTGCAAGACCTGCTGCTCCTTGACGTCAACCCGCTCAGCCTCAGCATCGAGACCACCAGTGGGGTCAGTGGTGCTCATCCCGCACAACACCACCATCCCCACCGAGAAGGAGCAGGTCTTTTCTTTCTCCCTCCTTCACTCCAGCAAGGCATCATCCTAACCTTGGCCTTCCCCTTTTCCCTCCCTCCCTCACTCCGGCAAGGCGTCATCCAGGTGAGCTTCCTTTTGCTCCCCCACTAGTTCCTTTTCATTTGCTTGTGCGGGATTTCCCGACCACAGTATTTAGATCGATCTAGTGTGGGGCAGCTGTTAATTAGGATGAAATCAGGTATAAGTTGACAACATTAAGATAATGAATTTGTCATCATCAAAACCATAAGGTTTATTTATTTCTGTTAATTGTTGAATTATCCTGTCTTATTTTCTATTTCTTTGTACCTCCACACTCCTTTAGCCCTTCTGAGCCCTCCAGCTTGTGGGCGACAGTTCAGGGTTCGAATGGTATCGGGTCTTCCCAGCATCCGAATCTTGGGTCGTTACAGTTGGTATCAGAGCGTGGTTGTGGACGTACATAGGAATTCAAGATATTGCAGTGATCAGAGTCCATACGGTCCAGTACAGTCGGCAACTGACTTAGGATTTTGTGTTTATTTTCCTCTTGATTTCTCACTCGAGAGCATGAGTGCGCTGCGCGGCGCTGTGAAGGTGGTTGTTGTTCATGGCTTTCATGTTAGTGTGGGGCCCAAGGGATGTGATAGAGATATTTCTTCCCGATGGGTCGTGGCCCTGGTTGTGCTGCGTTGGGCAGAGTTTGCCAGCAGGTGCGTTGCCATGGTGTTGTGTTCGAGGAATTACAGCGGTGGTGCATTGAGAGATGCTGTGATTATGGTCCGACGTGGCACTCGCCGAGTGTGTCGGGGGCACTGACCTAATGGAAGTGACAATTTTCTCGATGCTAGAAGGTGTTGTTCCCAGCGTGCGCGAGGTTTAAAGGTCAGGTTGAGTGTAGAGATTTTTCGTTGGTCGGAGGTGTGTTGGGTTCTCCTTAGGTGGGAGGAGATCACGTTTTGCCAAGGTTCGTCATCTTGCATCATGTGGTCGGATTGGTTGGCCTTCATGTGCCATGAAGTCCGTGCGAGACACGTCCTGTGTTTTGGCAAGGTGGTTGCATGTGAGAAGCATTGCCCGTTCCCTAATATGTAAGGGTATGTTGGCACTATTTCGAAAGGACGAGTGCGGGTTGGGTGGCGTTTGAGAGAATTCTTGGCTAGTGCTAGAATTTTCTGATTCGTTGCGGATCGGAGCCTGTGGAGTTGCAGAGGATTGTCAGGATGGAGGATCCCGTGTCGGCATTGTGATGGCTGTTGTGTGGATCAGAGTGCACAGCAGAAGCGTGGTGGGCCCATAACCCACAGGTCCAAGATCGTAGCGTTTGCTACTACGGGTGCTGTTCACCTCTCAGACTGCTCCGGACAGCTCCAACCTCCAGCGATGTCGCCGCAGGTGCCGTTTCGAAGAGGACTTCAAGTCAGTTCCAACGACTCCAGCCAAGTTTGATTCCAAGTTCGGGGGCATTCGTGGTGCCCATTCCTTCCTACTGCTAAAGTACCCCCACTGTCAGAACCAGGAACCTGGGGCCCTGTTGGCGACCCATCCACGACTAACATTGGGGCCCAGGGGATTTGGCAAAATTCAGACATCATCCAGACGCAATCTTGAAGAGAATCCAACTAATCTCGTCACTGGAAAAATTCAGGAGTGGCCACAGCTGCTACATCTCTGACAGCCTATCCCCCATTCTAGAAGGTGGACAGAACCGACGTCACTCACCAGTTTGTTTATTAAAGCCTTCCCCTTCCCCGCCTGGCCGACTTAGCACCCCTCCCTGCGTGGAGGTAGTGTTTGTTGTAATCCACAATCTTCTCCCCTTGTCCAACACTCCTGCGTGAGGAGTAGTGCATGTAAGTTATTAAATAGGGAGAAGTATCACCGACGCGGTGTGCGGGGAACTCACACTTCCCCGCTCGCCCTCGTCTCCGAACGGGGTCGATTTCCTCAAACCGACTGGGTAAGCCCTAACACCTTGCTCTTATTTCAGTTCTTGTTCATTTAATATCCGTAGAATTACTCTGCTGGCGGTGAGAGAGCTCCCGACCCCGGAGCACCCTGCTTTCATGTGGTCATCGTGGAATTGTGAGAGATAGCGACGTAGTGCCCGAATTGGCACCTAGCCAGCCCCTTGAGTGTGAGCACCGTGCCCTTGGGAGGGCAGCCCTAGCCCTGCTGGCCCTCTACCAGCAAGGGTCTCATTCCACTACTTCCACTCGGCATCACCGAGTCACCCCGGGAATCGTGTGCGCAACGGTGGTTTGGCAACTTTCGAGATTCTCCCCTCTTGTGCGTTGTGTTTGTGTGGTAGGTCTGAGAATTTTCATTCTCATTGCTACATTCACCTTAGTGGTGTCACATCAGTTAGTATCAGAGCAAGTCATTGACTTGTCTCTACAAGTCAAGGGGTTGAGTCTATTTGTAAACTTCTTGGCGTTTTTGCCCTCGTGGGGGGGGGGGGAGGCCAGGGCTTCAACTTAGTGTTGATTCATCGAACTGACATGCGGATAGGTCTTTCTGACTTAGCCCTCCTGATTGCCCTGGCCTCCTCCTTGGTGACCCAGATTTTCTTCAATTGGAGTTGACACTCCTTTGTTGAGTTGCTCCCTACTTTTGATCTGGGAGCTGCAGATTTGGGCCGGCGTATTTGCCCCCGGTTTGCTACTGGAGTGCCGATTTCTTTAGTTCTGCTTTGTCTTCTCGGGCTCGTTGGAGAAGCTCGAAGCGGTTGGAGGTGGGGATAGTTGGGACATGCCTGTATCGTTGCATGATCGGCTCGCCTCCATCGAGCCGGATGCGGAGATCTCCGATAATTGCAGTCTTGTCAGATCGAGATGTGACTGCTGCAGGCTTTGTGCCCTTGCGGCTGCGACACTGCCTCCTTTGAGCAGGAGCGGCATTGATTGTTACCGCTGCAAGCTTTGTGCTCTTGCGGCTGTGATGCTGCCCCCCTCGTTAAGCATGAGCGACACCGATAGTAATTTGATTGACTGAGAAGACTCGGCAGTGGTTGGGGCCGGAGGCTTAGTGCCCTTGGCGTGTGCAGTTGGGGGTGTGGTCGCCTCGTCTTCGGCCACGGGGACTACGCCCAGGAGATAGGGTGAGCCGACGACTGCTGGAAAGTCGCTAAAAACAATTAGAATTTCTAGATAGTCGAACCTGGCGTCGTTAGCAATAGTTGACGACAACCATTGTTTTGTTTCTGGTTGCCGGTGCTTTAGCACGAACAAATGAGTGAGTGAGCAAGCAAGTGAATGCCCTCCTCTTCTCGTCTTGTAAAAAGAAAAGGGGGAATCAGTTTTTTGGTAAATGTTTTAGGACTTCTTTGGTAGAAAGAGAAAAGGCAGGAATTGTCTCACCAGACGTGCCAGTCTGTTAAACATGAAATTAAATGTTTGTGATGTTGAACATAAATGCACATTTTTAGGCTATTTAAATAGTATATGCATGATTGATCGTGGGTTTAATTTTATATGGTAATTGTTTATAAGTGATTATTCTCAGAAGAAAAACTTCATATGATTTATTTGTCAATTATAATTCTCATCAAGTCGTTAAAATTTCAGGCTAGGATCTGTTTAAAGTTAGTTTGATGCTTTTGACCTTTCCATTGAGCTGGCATGCTCTTTCCTTATTTTTCACTTTCAATAAATAAATAGGTTGCTAATAATTTACTCCACAACGAGAGCAGCAATATGGGAACTCTATTTTTTTGTTCTCAGACCCTCATAAGCAAGGTAGTGTTTAGCAACTTTGAGGTCATTGCATTATACTACTAGTTATATACTTCATTAAAATGTTTTGATATAGCCCCATGTGATTATTAGGTACAACGAGACTTTGAGGAGCTACCTTCTGAAGCTTTCCTGCCTCTACAAGTGTCTTTATATGTGAGTGCTTTCATTAGAATGGGACATGTTTTACTGTGTAAAGAATTCCAACATGGTGAGCATCTATCTACCTATTGATAACTTTTGACTACGCATGTTTGATGAAATTTAACATCAGGATCTTATCACCATCCTAGGTGGGAAAATTAACATGTTCACTGTTTAAGCATACGCTCTAAACGTTGAGTCTGCTGTTTATCTCTCGTCTGTGTCCATGAGAAAGGAGGTAGTTATGTGGCACCAGTAGCCACTCTTATTGATATGGAACGACCTTCTTTCGAGATGATTTGACTGACCCAATATCAATTCTTTCAGTACGTGCACATATTTCGTTGATAAGAAAGTTAGTACTTGATATTGTTAAAATGCAGTGCATCACTGTTCTTTCAAATGACTTTGTTTACGAGTATCTTTAACACTAGAGATGTCAAAAATACCTACAAATTTGATTACTCGCATCACCCGACCTGTGATGGATCGGGTAATACCCGAATAAATAGATATGGATTCGAGTTTGGATATGTTTAAAATACCCGTTTTATATTTAGATAGGGTATGAATTTAGTATATCCGAACCCGTACTCGATCCGAATCCGCTCTTAATAACTTATTACGCATGTTAGGCCTATGATTTTGACAAGAACTTAATCTGAGATTACTTCACTGGGTCCTCCTACCAGCAGAGGAACGAGGACGAGGAGCGGCGTCGACGCCACCTGGAGGAGGGGAGCATGATGATGGGCCCGTCAGGGAAGCACCACAAGGGCACTGGCAACAACTGGGGTCCCAGAGAGGGGGAGAGCTATTTGGATTTTTTTTCTTTTGATTTTATTCACACTTGTGTTTAGACACTTATGCAAAGGAGGGTATTTGCCTTTTGACCGATTTGACCAAATGGTATGAATGCGACTTTCTAAAAATGTTAATGACTCCTAGATGACTATCAATGTTTTTTTCACACGATCGACTGACGAATGGAGAGAAATGAAACACAATGAGAGGGCAGAACACTATTGAGAGTGGGCAGGTTGTATGTAGGCAATGAGATAGGCCGCGGTCCCATGAAGACCACAACCATAGGTCGCGGTCAATCGATCGACCACATCCTCAGGGTGGCGCCCAACCCGAGTGGGACTCTGCGCAGAGCCCTTAATCTAAACCTAGGCTTTATCCAAATGTGGGGGACTCTCTCCAATCTCTGTCTCTGACCTCCTTAGTCTAATCGAAATCCTCAATCAAGTTGAGTGGGGGGTGGATGTAGACAGACTGGGTGTCTAGCCGAACCACCTAAAAACTCTTATGCAGTGTGGTTTGCATTTGTGCGTGTAATCCATTTCCTCTACCTCCTTCACAGGTTGGAGTGCAAGTAGTTTCTAAATTGGGTTGATTATTTGTCATTTTGGCTTTATTGTTCGAAGCTGGTATAACCACTAAGTATTTGACCTTGTGTTTTGTAGAATTGTTAATAGTGTTCGATATCAGTTCAGTTTGAGGCATCCATTCTATGAGATAGTCTTGCGATCTATCTTTCATTTGCATCCAATTTTATTTGACTTGGTTTGAATTTTAATTCGAGCATAGTTTGTGGAAGGGGGTCTATTCACCCCCATCTGGATCCCAGCCTTGCACCTAACAACCTTGACTGAAAGCATTAGTGAAAAGCTTTGCCGGTTGCATAGAGACTGAATGTAGGTCTGTCAAGGAGGACAGACCGAACATGACCTTCGAATGACAACCTCATGATTACCTGACAGCTTTGATTTCCCCAATACATGCAAAGAAACAACGCCCATCTGTGCAACCGTGCTTTTATGAGATGGTGCCTTTATTTAAGTCACTATTACTCAAATTTTCTAAAAGATGAGAATTTCCCTGAAATAACGCCCTATGAGCGGTCGTTGAATCCCTGAATAGCAGTCTTCCCTAAGGCGTCATTTTATTTAAAACTGCAAGCATCAAAAACCCTCCGCTCAGCCTCCGTCTTTCTACCTTCTCCCTATTTCATTTCTCTACTTCTCAGCTTCCCTCCCTTCTCCGTTCTCTGCAACCCTCACTGACGGTAAACAACGGCCACACACTTACCCTAACCATGGACTACGTGGGTGGTTCGGTCTTCAGGAAGAGACGACGGGTGATGGCACCCGCTGTCATCCTCATTGATGATGAGGTCCACAGCGAAGAGGAGGAAGCTCCTCCTCCTGCGGTGGCAGAGGCTCCGGCGGCAGAGCACGACGGCGACGAAGAAGAAACGGAAGGAGACAATGACCATGAAGACGAGGACGATGGAGAAGAAGTAGAAGAAGAAGAAGGAGAAGAAGATGATGATGACAGAGAAGAATGACAAGACGGAAGGCACGGTGGCGATGGCGATGGAGAAGGGCATAGCGACGCTGGCGATGGAATGGACGAAGGGCCCGGCGGTAGTGGCGAAGAACCTGGACCCAGCGGTGGTGATGGCGAAGCAGCCGGACGTAGCGACAATGGTGGCGAAGCAGTCAGAGGACCCAGCGGAGCACCCCCCCTCCTCCTAGCCGGCCAATGCGGGGAGGATTCATGGACCCTGCACTGAGCAAGGTAATAATATTTTTTTTAATAAGCCATTAAAGAAGAGGCATGGCAGCACGGGAAGAACCGCAGGAAATGGCGACCATGTCAATGGCGTCATTCTTGGAATAGCGACCAGACAGGAGTCACTAAAAAAATATTTTTCTTATGATTTTCGAATAACGACAGCCCACCTGGCGTGGTTTTGAAACTTCTTTTTTCTAAAAAAGATATACATTCGTTCTCCCTCCCCCTTTCTTTTAATCTTTCCCCTTTCTTTCTTATTTGCATGGTTCACTTGGTTAACGCCCAGTCTAGTTCTCTTCGCGTCGACCTGCAGTTCATCTATTGTAGTTGGAGCATTTTACCATTACTTATCTCATTTGTTTGTTGCTCCCTTTTGTCTTTTAACATGTTATCTTTTTTTGACAAAAATTTGACAGCATCTCCCCTTGACCCGGATGTTAAGGGGAGTAAAGGGGAACATGCCCACAAGGAGTGGCAGAACCTAACAATTCGAGGTGCGTGCCAAGGGCAACGACACCTTTGGAGAAACTTCAGAAAACCTGGAGAAATCAGCGGGTGGGAGACACTAGACTAAGAGAGGCTGGAAGTGCAATGGGTAAGAGGAGATGGCAAGCATACCGGATAGGAAGGCTCAATGAGTGTGCCGGGCTGGAGGGGTTAGAGGGTGTACTGGCTACAGAGGCTGAGGGGTGGTGTGCCAGGCTGGAAGGTGCACCGGATAGGGGTTGGCTAGGGGTGTACTGGCCAACGGATAAAGGGCTATGCCGGGCAGGGAGATGAAGTGTGATGTGTTGAAGAAAGGCTACGGATTCGTGTTTCCTCCAAGGGGTAGTCAACACCTTAAGGGGGGGTTTCTCCTCTGAACCAAGTGGAAGGTCATGGACATGAGGGGGAAAACTAGCCCAGTCCTGGCAAGCCGAGGGACACCACCCATTGATTGGAATAGACCCTGCAGCATTTAGAAAAGAACAAGGAGGCAAGGGGAAGAAGAAAACGCAAAGAGAAATCACCATATAATGCATCATGGAATGGACACTGGTCAGGATAACGAAAAAAAATAAATGCATTCTTCTATTCATAAGGAGCAAAATGGCAGGAACCTCCACCGAGGAACCAAATACAATAGCAATGCAATCAGAACAAGAGGAGAGAGGACACGAGAAGAACAGAAGGATGGAAGAAGGAGGGGGTGAAGAAAGAGCTGAGGTTGAGTAGGGGGGCCCCATTGCTCTTCCCCCACTCCCTCTGCTACATACGACCTCTCTCTCTCTCCCTCTCTCCTAGCATTGGTCATGCTGAAATTGGGCTGACTCATAAACAAACTCCTTCAACTGCCCAAAGGGGTCACTGGTTCCACCATAACGGCGATATGGGGGGGATTTGTAAAGGTGGTGGAAGTCAGAGATTTTGAAAAGTAAATGGGACACTCAAAGAGGGTTTGGAATTAATGCACCACTGGAGCTCATCAAGCCGGCGTTAGGCTTGAGAGATCATCTCTTGAGTGGGGAGAGATGGAGAATAATGCGGGCCATCTTGAGCAAGAGATTGCGAATTCAGACCGGGATTATGATAGTGGGCCAGATAAGAGGATCCAGGCTGAGAAGAATAAGGGCCCATTCTGGCGGTAGAAAGATACCTGGACTTGGAAGGAACATTAGCATAAGGACAAATTGGACCAGTAGCATGAGCAGAAGAAGGCCCATTAAGGTGGTTTGCAATGAGTTTTTGGGCTTGAGCAGGGTCCATTTGGCAAACAAGGCATGAGATATGGGCCATAATATTTACTTGTTCATCAGTAGGGTCAAAGGGACCACGGGAAGAAGGGCCCGCATGGGAAGAAGATTCCACACGGGAGTAGGAAGCTTGGGAAGGATAATATACAGAATTATAACAATGCTCCATGAGAGGGGACGAAGACTCAATACAGGAAAATCAGTGGGAATACAATTAGGGAAGAGGGCATGTGAGGGCCGAGGAGGAGAGAAACAAAAGGGTAGATCGCGGTCTTGAGGAGACCGCTACTAATAGGTAGTGATCAAGGGTTGACTGTGACCTGGCCTCTGAGAGCCGGCCCGACAGACTGCCTTATGTGCACAAAACTAACACAGAAGTGCAACTAAAAATAGTGGAACTAGGCTATAAAACACAACAAAGGGCTAAAATTGAATGATTCTATCAACAAAAGACTATATGAAGGGGGAGGGAAGGTAACACAAATGAACTTCACAAACAATGGGATATGAGAGGTTTCACCCAAGATCAAACAAGTTAATATGATAGGAGATTTTTAGAAGTTTTAGTGGGCATTTTTTCAATGTTTTAATTAAGCAAAGTTCCCTCAAGAATAGAACGCCACCATCCCCGGGCCTCCCAATGTATCCCGCTCCTCTTTCTCCTTCTTTCCTTCTCTTCCTTTTTGGACATGTAACTCAGGGGTATGCCCCGCAGCACATGTATCCTTTCATTTTTGGAATAGAAAGGAAAAATATTGGTGTACATCCTTTCGGGTGCTGGCCCACGAATCTATTCTCTTTCGTCTCTTGCTTCTGTTTTCCTCCCTCTTCTGCTCCTTGCCAGAGTGTAAGTCTGTGTCGAAGACTCGACCTAGGAATGCTCCGGCGAGGCATGCAGAGGTGCATAGGAGAGCGCTCGCCTCCCCAAGGGGGAGATGAGGGGATCACTCCACCACGCAGACCTCGTGGCCCTGCCAAACAGTTCCATAAAGCGGGTTAACCGAGACGAAGGACCCTGGGTCAAGGGGTACATGCGTCGCCTGGGGAACAGGGAAAGGATTCATCTATGGGAATGACCCGGACGGGGGGTCCAAGTCAAAGGGCTATTCGTCACCCGTAGGGACAGAGAGAAGAGCTTATCGGTTCAACTGACTTGAGCGGGAGGTTCAAGTCATAGGGCTGTTGGCGGGATGTTCGTTCATTGACGTCCCTCGGGTGGCTGAGCCAGACGCAGTTTGTTCGCCTCTCGGGGCATTCATCAGCACTGGGTCGGTGTTGATGCAAGGAGGGGTGTACTTCTCCGCCCAGACGTAAGGTCCGGGTGAGATGTCTATTCGCCGGTGTTACCGAAGTGGCGAGACCGACAGGATCTATTCGTCTCTTGTGGTGGTCGCCCGCACTGGCTTTAGTGCCGACGCACAGGTGGATTTATTCCCTTGTCCGGGCGTAAGGCTCGAATAAGGTGTCTATTTGCCGGCGTTGCCGAAGCGACGGGGACCGGCAGGGTCTTATTCATCTCTTGAAGTGTTCGTCAGCACTGGGTCGATGCCGGCGCAAGGAGAGGTTTGTTCCCTTGTCCAGGCGTAAGGTTCGGGCAGGGTGTCTATTCGTCAGCGTCACTGAGGTGGCGAGGCCGGCAGGGTTCATTCGGCTCTTGAGATGTTCGTCAACACCGGGCTGGTGCTGATACAAGGAAAGGTTTATTCCCCCGTTCGGACGTAAGGTCCGGGTGGGGTGTCTATTCGTCGGCGTCACCGAGGTGGCAGGGCCGAGAGGGCTTATTTGTCTCTTGAAATGTTCGTCAACACTGGGCTGGTGCTGACACAAGGAAAGGTCTATTCCCCTGTCCAGACGTAAGGTCCGGGTGGGGTGTCTATTCGTCGGCGTCACCGAGGTGGCAAGACCGACAGGGCTTATTTGTCTCTTGAAATGTTCGTCAACACTGGGCTGGTGCTGACACAAGGAAAGGTCTATTCCCCCGTCCAGACGTAAGGTCCGGGTGGGGTGTCTATTCGTCGGCGTCACCGAGGTGGCGAGGCCGACAGGGTTCATTCGTCTCTTGAAATGTTCGTCAACACTGGGCTGGTGCTGACACAAGGAAAGGTCTATTCCCCCACCCAGACGTAAGATCCGGGTGGGGTGTCTATTCGTCGGCGTCACCGAGGTGGCGAGACCGATAGGGTTCATTCGTCTCTTGAAGTGTTCGTCAGCACTGGGTTGGTGCCAACACAAAGGAGGGTTTATTCCCCTGTCCAGACGTAAGGTCCGGGCAGGGTGTCTATTCGTCAGTGTCACCGAGGTGGCAGAGCCGACGTGGTTTGTTCGTCTCTTCGAATATTCGTCGGTATTAGGTTGGTGCCGACACAAAGAAGGGTTTATTCTCTTATCCCAGACGTAAGGTCCCGGTAAGGTGTCTGTTCGTAGGCATCACCGAGGTGGCAGAACCGACATGATTTGTTTGTCTCTTGAAGTGGTCGTCAACACTGGGTCAGTGCCGACGCAAAGATGGGTCTATTTTCTTATCCCAAGCGTAAGGCTCGGGCAAGGTGTCTATTCGTCAGTGTCACTGAGGTGGCCGTACTGACAGGGCTTATTCATCTTTGGAAATATTTGTCAGCACTAGGCTGGTGCTGACACAAGGGAGGGTTTATTCCCCTGTCCAGACGTAAGGTCCGGGTAGGGTGTCTATTCGTCGGCATCACCGAGGTGGCGAGGCCGACAAGGTTTGTTTGTCTCTTCTGGCGGTCATCCGCACTGGGTCTAGTGCTGACGCAAAAGCAGGTTTATTCCCTTATCCCAAGCGTAAGGCTCGGGTAAGGTGTCTATTCATCGGTGTCGCCGAAGTGACGGGGACCGATAGGATTTATTTGTCTCTTGGAATGTTCGTCAGCACTGGGCTGGTGCTGACACAAAGAAGGGTTTATTCCCCTGTCCAGACGTAAGGTCCGGGCAGGGTGTCTATTCATCGGCGTCGCCGAAGTGACGGGGACCGACATGGTTTATTTGTCTCTTGGAATGTTCGTCATCACTGGGCTGGTGCCAACACAAAGAAGGGTTTATTCCCCTGTCCAGACATAAGGTCCGGGCAGGGTGCCTATTCATCGGCGTCACCGAAGTGGCGAGGCCGACACGGTTTGTTTGTCTCTTAGAATGTTTGTCAGCACTGGGCTGGTGCCGACACAAAGAAGGGGCTTATTCCCTTATCCCAGACGTAAGGTCCGGGTAAGGTGTCTATTCATCGGTGTCACCGAGGTGGCGAGGTCGACACAGTTTGATCATTTCTTGAGGTGGTCGTCGACATGGGGCTAATGTCGACGCAAGGAAAGGTTGTATTCATCACCAGAGCAGGCGGAAGGCCTGTTCCTGTCGGGCTTTTTCTATCGGTGGTTGGCTTTTTGGTGGGATATATGGGGGTGTCCCTCGTGAAGGTGTCTGAAAATTCTGCAGTGTAACGCCCCGCCAGCGAATACTTTCTCTTCTGCGGTGTAACTCCCCGCCAGCGGATCATCTTCTCTAGTGTCTCTTCTTCTCTTCGTTTTCCTGCTTGGAAGAGGCGGGTGCAAAGACCGCGTCTGCCTCGTGATTTCTTTTTTTCCTGGAGAGACCGGTGCAAAGCCATGCCTGCCTTACGTCTCTTCTTCATTTTCTTCTCTTCTTTTCTCTCTCTCTCTTTTTGTGTGGAGACGGGTGCGGAGACCACGTCTGTCCCACGTCTCTTCTTTCTCTTCTTCTCTCTTGGGAGAGACGGGTATAAAGGCCACGTCTGAGAGGTAGGCTATAAGGCCAAAACTGTGAAGCGGGCCGTGAGGGCCACAGTCTGAGGAGCGGGCTATAAAAGCGCAATTGGGGCTCGATGTCAGTTAATTGGGAGGATCACTATCCTCATGTGTAGGTAATATCTTTGACAAGTTCCATCTCGGATCATAATCCATTCTATGGATGAGTCGTATATATGGGAGGATGAGAAGCTTCAAACTAGAGAGATTTTAGTTCAGGGAGACAGACTTTTTTGGACATAGTGAGTAGAGTGTAGGTCAGCTATGGCTACTCTTGTCAGAGAACTGAAGCATTTGGCATAGGTTCTTATGCCATGGGGTACACAGAGAACCCTTCCTGGTAGGGCACCTAAAGATAGAATACTTCAACATATCGAGGAACTAGATTGTCTGGAGAAGGCAGGGCTACTGGATGATTCTGACAGAAAACTCAGGGATACTCTCAAGGGAGAGTTTGATGAGATTCTCGAGAGGGAAGAGATTTACTAAAGGCAAAGGTTGAGGGACCGATGGATTAAAGAAGACAAAAATACTGCTTACTTCTAGTGCATTGCCTCAGGGAGGAAGAGGGTCAACACCATCACTTGCATCCATGTAGGTGACCATACCTTCTCTAGAGATGAGGATATCAAGGGACAGGCAAGGGACTGCTGTTCCAAACTATTCACAAAGGAGTTCAATAGGCCGAAGATTGCAAATGACCTCCTTTCATGTCTCTTTATTGAGGAGAGGGAAACTATCTCACAAAGCTTCTTAGAGGAGGTACATCGGGCTGTTTTTTCTCTTGTAGGGGATAGAGCTCTAGGAGCGAATGGATTCACACTGGCTTTCTTCCAAAAGTGTTGGGACATAGTTAAGGGGGATCTTCTGAGAGCAGTGTGAGAGTTTCAAAAGGGTAGGGCTCATTTGGGGGGAATTACTAAAACACTCCTAGTCCTTATCCCAAAAAAGCAAAGAGCACAAGGCTTTAGAGATTTTAGACCCTTCAGTCTTTTGAACGACACTTATATAAATATCGCCAAGGTGCTGGCAAGGAGATTGGATAGAGTAATGGACAGGTTGGTTAATAGCTTCCAAACAGCCTTTATCAGGGGGAGGCACATTTAGGAAAACTTTCTAGTAGCTCATGAGTGTCTGTTCCATCAATCTTACGCGAGAAAAGGCGTAAGGATAATTAGTATGAAAAAACTGATGAAAAAGAGCGAGAATAGAGAAGGCGAGGATAACACCAATGTAACTCGTTCAAGCAATGTAGTTAGATCATTGACATCACAAAGTTTACCGACCATGATAGAGTTAATGCTTCTCGTTTCAGAACAATTCAGACAACACGAAACAAATCTGACATAGAACTAGAAGATGACCGTTACTCTGCATGCCATGCCATGACAAATAAAAGGTCATACATTCTTCTTCATGCTCACTCAAGCACACGGCACACAAACATGTAGTACACACACATAACTGACTATCCTTGACAAGATAACATTAATGTAGATAACATATCATTTCTCCCCCTTTGGCAACATCAATAAGGAAAAAGGGGGGAAAACAGGGTTAAGCAAAAGTGCTAAAAGCTGGAAGCATTTGAAATAAAGTCTTCATGGTGGATTAAGGGGAAGCTGGGGGACGGCGAAGGAAATCCACTAAGTCATCGATCTTTGAGGTTGAAAACCCAAGACTGAGTGCAACGAATCAATGGAATTGGCCATTGCTACAAACTTCTAGAGATAAGTGTCGTGGTACAACTTTAAACTAGAAATATCCTTGGTAAGACCATCCACTGTCTCCATGACCTGATTGAGTTCACCTCCTAAGGCATCAATCTTCGAGTGCAGCATAGTGACATCCGTAGAAGCGGGCTTAGTTCTTACAGGTTCTGCTTGTTCATTGTCATCACTGTCATCAGACGCAACTGCAGGAGCTTTCCCTTTGTGAGACCTAAGTGTGCGGACTAGACGTCTGTTTTGAAGCTCATACCCCATGTTGTTACAGATTGATGGAATGGTGTAGATATCTGCATCTCTGATAATGTGACTGATTTGCTTGTCCAGATTGATGTGAAGATATTGAAAGACAGGTGTTAAAGTAGCACCATACGAAATATTCCTATTCTTTGACTTCTGACAACTTGTGATGTATTCCATTATAACAGCAGGAAAATTAATTTGGTTGCCACTCATGATATAGACAAATAAGAACTTCTGATCGAGAGAAGACCTATTTCTCTGAAAACTCTTGAAACAGGGACAATAAATATATCCTAATGATGAACTATGAGTATGAAGATAAGCCCTACTAATATTAGAACCATCGACAAATCCTGCTACTTATAGGAGAAGAACTTCCCGTTGTAAAGGTAACCCCTACCTGCGATGGATGGTATCCTTCAGTTGACTCACACATCAAGGGAAGGTATGGATCCATTAATGGCAACTACATCACACAAAGATCAAGCATCCATCATACAAAGAAAAGTTACAGAAAAAGAAATTATATTGATAGGGGAAGAGGGTACAAGTGGTTACAGGTTACTCATCCTCTTTGGGACGGAATCTATCAGGTTGGAGGCTCAGCACCCCCTTTTTTCAAAATAGGCAGTCCACTTCACCAAGGCATCCAGCCACCCTTGTAGGTACCCCTGCTTGTATTCCACTGAAACGTCGTCGCCGTTGCTTTCCCCTGATGGCTGGTCCGGCACCGACAGGGCTTCCTTTCAGAAGCACAACCATTTGGCGGGAACCTGCTCTGATGAAGAATCTGACTTCTCAGACGAAGACATCTTCACGAGAGTGTCTTTGACCGCCAAAGGAACTCAGGATGTCAAGTTCCCCATAGAATCTCTATTTATAGGAAGGAGATGAAACCCCCAGAGGGTAAAAGAATCATCGTGTCTCCCTAACTTTGTGGAAATCGAAGCGACGAGACCGCAAACATCATTCCATCTCCCCTAACTTTGTGAAAATTGAAGTGATAAGGTGTCGGTCATGAGATCGCTTAGACGAGAGGCCGAAGAGAGATATTGCAATGGCTAACGCCGTATAGTGGTGACAAATAGTCATCAATGGTAACAAATGGGCATCAAGGCTGACAAATGTCTCGTAAGGGTGATAAATGAATAACAGAAGTCACGATATGTTTTGAAGCGAAAGAAAGGCGACGGTTGGCTAGTAATAAGGGTGACAAATAGATGTTGTGAGTGATAAATAGCTGTTGGCAGTGACAAATAACTATGTAACGGTGACAAATAACTTATGGCAGTGAAACTTGAAGA
>JANBPO010007671.1:0-58218 GCA_024336825.1 Amorphophallus titanum | reverse complement strand
ATTTTCCTTGGGATTCATAGCAAACAGTTCATATTCCCGAACTAGCAGATTTGCCTTCGTCTCCCGTACTTCTGAAGTACCTTCATATATGACCTTCAGTTTGTTCCACATTTCCTGCACAGATGAACACATAGAAACACGTGAGCATTCGTTAGGATGTATTGCACGTTGAATAATATTCATAGCTTTATAGTTAGCACAACACTTCTTAATGTGTTCTTCTTCATACTCGTCCTCATTTTCAGGCAAAACATAAGGACCTTTGGACACTACTCTCCAGACTTCAAAGTCCTGTGCCCTTAGGAACACAGTCATCCTATTCTTCCAATATGGGTAATTGGACCCATCAAAGTAAGGTGATCGGTGTATCGAATGTCCCTCGGGGAGCATTCCCTTGTTGGCCATAGCAAAGGATCTTTGCTTTACAACCGTGAGGTTGTCCTAACAATCAGAGACCTTGCTCTGATATCAGATTGTTGATCTCTAGATGCACTATTGGACAAGAAGGGGGGGTTACATTGTCCCCACCAAGCATAATGGTAGTTTTGAAAATTAACGCAGCAGAATGAAATTAACTACCAACACGAAATATGATCAAATAGAATTATAGAACTATGCGAACTAGTTCTCTCAGGCTCATCGCTCTCACACGAACGAATGAGGAATATAGACAAACAAACCACAAACACACAGATGTGAGACAGATTTTTTAGGTAGTTCGGGACCACGGCGGGCTCCTTACGTCCACCCCTCACCTAATTGGTGAGGATCCACTAGCTTCGAAGTGAAGCGCACGGAACTTCCGCTCCAAACACACGGAGGCGTCGTCTCCTACACGATCTGACCATGGATCAAGACACACACACACAAATCGCAACAGCCGCGGCACAATACAACCACAACCGTATGCAGACGGATCACCACACACAGAGTCAGAGTTCGGAAACAAAAGATGTGTTCAATACATGCTCAAAAACAGAATGGAAAGCATTGGAATAGATGAAAAAGGGTGAAAGAAATTGAGCCTCAAGAGATGAAAGGGCCGGAGGAGATCCTTGTTGAAGAACGAGTTCGCTTGCTGTCCAGTGAGTTGGAATAGTACCGAGTCAGACCAACAGACACCAGGAGACAAGACAAGCTGACTCTCTAATGGACTAAACATAATCCTAAAATAACAATGCAAAGTTGGAATGCAGACTCGAATACCAACCTAGACTCTAACCAATATCCAGTACATGGCGGAGATGAGGATCTGAAGATCCTCTCACATAAGTGGGCTACCTTCCCAATAGGCATAACCTATCGTTCTAGTAACGCCTTTTGATATACCGTGTATTGGGATGAAATGTGAACGAAGACATTTTTTTTTAAACAATGACTACCCTAGACTCAACTTGCTCTGATACCAAATTTGATGCGGTACGGGATGCGGACTCGATGCCAATTTGAATGTGATCTTGAGACTCTAGGCAAACTCGCGACTCGTCCCTAGTGAGGGAAGCATGCGGATGTGTGCGGTTGAGAACCGACAATGAGTCAAGGGTATTTGGCTCTTCCGTGCTCAGATCGAGTCACAGGACGGTCACACTCACTCACTCACAACGGTGATTGAAATATGTTAACGGGCTAGATATCCTAACACTCAAGCAGTGGCATATGAATATAAACGAAATAAGTAACATGCCGAGAGTGTTAAGGGTGATACCTCCACTCTCTGGGCATGGGGAAGACGATCCCAACCAAGACTCATACTCCCGGTACAAAAGAATTATCAATAATTACAAAAATATATTTTATTACCCACTCCACGTAGGGAGATAAAGGGCTACAGTGGGACTCGAGAGTAGCGAACTCAGGTTGATGGGCAGCAAGCCGAAAGGGCTTTTGGGCCGGCGATGGGCTGCTGAACAAATTCGATTTTGCTGGGCCCACAGAACAGCAAGCGGGTCCGACTGCTGGGATGGCAGTGTCCGGGCATCTCCTTGCTATGGTGACTGGGTGGGACCCTTATGGGGGGTTGCTGGTCGATCCCTGGGAGCAGCGGCCGCTGGTTCGGGGCTGGGGAATTTTATTGGGAATTAATGTCCAGCACTGTCCCGCAGCCCTATCTCAGGACAGATCTACACACCTCCACAAGAGTGCAAAGGACCCATATAGTCCATTCTAGAACCCTCCAAAGTGACCCAAATAGGTCTATCAAGAACCCAGAGATAAATGGTTAAATGATGGAATCCAAGTGGATCAAGTTTGATGGGTTTCATAAAATTGGAGTGGCCATCGGTCGACCGAACTAGGCCATCGGTCGATCGGACAGTAACAGGTTACAGACCGGCCAACATTGGCAAATTCGGTCGATCAAAATGCCCAGGGCAGTCGACCGAACTCTACTACGAATCTAGAGAGCAAGCAGTTCAGTCCCATAAGTGACAGCCCAACGAAAATGTGAAAGGATTAGTTATCACATGCAAGGTACACATCGAATGTCATATTCCATTCATTCTCATTTGCTTAAAGGTAATTATATATGAAAATACATATTTATTATTTAACATATAAACTACCCATACATGCACTAAATCTACAATAAATGAATAGTCACACACTTTTACATTTTTATGAGTTACATATTTAACATTATTCATGGAACCAAACAGCTGCCGTAAACACAGGAGACCCACACACATAGAGGCAAACGAAAGAGTACTGCACAGACCTGAGAGCGAACTCCCACCTAGACTCCTACCGCACGGGGCGTTACATATCGTCGTCCCCCGGGTTCTGTGGCGTTACGTATCGCCGTCTCACAGAACGAACCATCCGAATCATAGGATTTTTAACCAAGGCATTACGTATCGCCGTCCCTTGGGTTCTTTTACTTCCGCGGCATTACGTATCGTCGTACTGCAGAAGGGACCAAAGTCCAACCTCACTGAATACTGCTGTTTTTCATTCATAACATTCACATCGTATTCGCATTCACGTTCATATTTATATCATACTATTCGTATCATACTAAATCTTATCTTAGCATAACATAAGCATGTTTCCATATAGTTCGAGTGGGCTAATCATACTTATATGCAAAATGCTGTGGAACAGAACATGGTCAGGTTCCCAGCAAGGTTCTCGTATAAAGGAAAATAAGCTTATTTCTAAGTTACACATGCGTAGAAAATGATTCATAACTACAAGTGTAGAATTCTCAAGAGTAGAAGAGAACAACTAAGGTGAAAGGTTTTCTCCGGGGATCTAGTGAGAGCTCACTCAAACCCAAGGGTCAACTACATGGGTCTACAAAGGGTACAACCTACCTGGCGACAGTGTGGGAATCCATGGTTCCCGAGGACTCACGGAGGTTCCCGATTGAAACGAGCTGGTTGCACCCAATTGGGAATCCTCAGGTGAAGGGCCCAATTCCAACGGGAGGGTGTTCCTACAAGGTGTGATGCCGGCTCTTCCTAAGTCCACCCACGTGTAGACCTGCGGAGAATATCAAACACACAAGTGCATACAATATGAACAAGCTACAAACAAAATATAGAATAAAAAAATAGGGAACAAACAGAAGGCGGCCAAGGTAGTGGCCGTTTGAGTCCCTGGGCGGCAAGGTAGACGGCCGCTCAGGGGAGTTGGACAGCCAATGTGCAGGCTGTTTGAGATGGGGTGGGAGGCTAAAGCTTGGGCTGTCTACCCCTGTGGGTGGCCACCCTGGTGGCCGTTCACAAGTGGCTTGGGCGGCCACTGATTTGGACGCCCAAGAAACTAGAAGGCCAAAAGTTTGTCCATTTTCTGAAAACTATGAAAACAGATACTAACTAAAAACATCAAAGACAAGCACAGGAGCCTTCATTTCTTGGATTTTTGGCATCGAGACTCACAGTAGGCAGTTGTTGGTCCCACCGTGATAGCCAGCTTTACGCTGTAGGCATCGGGGAATGGCGGGGAAAATGGATTGAGGTGTGAGAGAGGGTGGACGTATCCTTCCTCCTGTGCTCCTCTCCTTCTCATCGTGGTTGTTGTGGCTTCGCTCCCTCCCATAGAACTATAGGAGATAAACATCTGCCTTCACGTCCATGTTCCTACAACAAAAGGGTTAGAACATGTACAACAACATGATCGCCAGAGGTGTTTACCTAAACCTCATAGGAGCAGAGTGATCATTTGGGAATGCCTCAACTAGGGAGAAATTAGGGTCATAACTTCTCCAAACTCAGTTGGCCAAGGTCGGAGAGACCTTCTAAGACCAGAAATGCCAAAATCATATCATCGTTAAACCATCCAGACTTTAGTCAAGAAATCAGATCTCTAAGTTGACACTAAGCCGAAGCTCGTTTATCCACGTATCAACTTAGAAATTGGAACCATCGTCCCAAGCCTTAGATGACTCAACGGCCTATCCGTGTGACCAAGACTTTCCTAGAATTATCACTATTTTTGATAAAGGGGAACTCAAATTCTAGGTTCATCCGAACCACAAGGTCCTTGATATGCTATAATAATGTAGATAGCATATAGTAAAATGCATACAGATATGGAGTGATGTTACCAAAGTGTTGTATGAGCGTCACGATCCTGTAGAACTTATCCTGCCTGCACTCACAGATAGTCAGTGATGTTCATAAATATCAAAACAAGCAAGCATTCGAGCATATATCAAAACTAATCAAGCCACATGAAGAAATGGCGTTTGACATTAAGTCCGCTAATTACAATTGGCGTTCACCATTATGAATGCAAATTCTTGTAAATAGTCAGCCAAATTTAAGTAAAATAAGAAATAGCATTCATTATGGAAGGCGCTCATTCTCTGCATTTTCGAAAAGTTAAATAAGGAAATCAAGAAACAGTGTCCGTTAAAGCGAACGCTCATTAAAACTGTGCCCATTTACTTGGACGTGGATTCCCTTGCTATTCCGGAACTTGAAAACTTACCCAGGATCAACTTGCCAAGCTTCCACACCTTGCTATTTTCTGAGATTTCTTTTATATGCCCATCTTTCTTACAAGGAAAGCCCAAATCTCTATGATATTAAACCTCCAGGAAATCTTCCCGAGCCTCTCCTCGTTCTACGGTGCATAGGCTCGGCTCAATAATTCACAGATGCTGCCACTGTCCTTCTCAACACACTCTGCACTCAATGGATCGCCTGATTGTTCGTCCAGAAAAGAAGCTTAAGACAAGCTTGTCCTAGATCACTGAGATTAATGGCCATATCAATGGGAGGATTGCTCGTAACCAGGTTCGTTCTATTCTTGCCAACTTCTTTACTCACTACACCTCCTAAACTTCCCAGATCTTCCTTCTTCCACAAGGTTCTTACGGATTACATCTCCCCTTTCTTTGACTCGTGTTTTGATTACATTGACTCAACACAAGTTGGAATCGTTAATTCTAGGTTTTGTTATCATCAAAATCATTCAAGGAGACTCGACAACTCGTCCCACCGGGCGTGCCAGACTTGTTTTAGGGTTTATTTTTTTAATTTATTTATTTATTTATTTGGGTCGATCAACCAATTAATTAACCCATAATTAATTGACTGGTTGACCACGTAGGCGTGCCAGTCACATGAGTGACAGATTTATTATGTGCTCAATCTGACCCTTATTGGGTGAGAGTGAGATTCGTGTCGGACCAGCAGTTTGTCATACCATAAAGGCTATGACGTTAATTATATCCCCAATGAGGAGGGAAGACCATTGATTAATTGTCGAGATAAAGAACCGTCCGAGCCCGAAATAAGATACAATAAAATGCGCGTGACGAAGTCAAGTAGAGTGATCCATTTATCATACAAAAATAGGCATGGTTTGTTAAGTTAGAACCCTCAGTACGTGGCGGAGAACATAGGTCCGAAGACCACCATCACGCATAGCGAAAGCTTCCAGTCGAGCATAACCCAGCCTTCCGTCAGTGCCATTTTATATATCGAGGGTCCATGCAAGCAAGCATGCATCAACATGGCATTTGTGGATATGCTAAAGCATGATAATAGAACCATGAAGATAGGTAATTCAGACTTAAGTAGTCCCTTTTATTTGATTTATGATCGATCAAGTTTATTAATCCCTGTCGAGGGGGACCCAAAATCACCCCGAAGATGAGTGAGGGGTTAAAACGACGCGAAAGGGGGATCTTGCTTGAAACTGTCGCGGCTAGGCGTAGGTATAGGTTCCCCAGCGCGGTGAAGCGTGGGTAAAAGGATTAAACGGCGCGGCCAAGAGCAAAACGCCTTCACCGGCGTGACTGGTTTGGGGCACGCTGGATTAAGGCACGCCGGGTAGAGGCCAACAAAAAAATTGTGAGTTTGAGTCTAAAGTTAATCCGACGTGGGGGGATACCGCACCATATTAGGGCGCGCCGGTTTAAGGGATTTTTATGTATTATGAGTTTATTTTTTAATTGGCCAGAAGGTGCTACAATATCTCGGTTGAAGCCACGAGGCCGGACGGGAAAAATAAGGGCCCCCGGGAAATCGGGGAAAAACTTGCAACATCTGATGCTGGAGGCGAGTTGTTAACGATTTTCCTAAACGATGACCCGACCTTAGGAGTAAAGATTAGAGCCGACCTACCATCTGAAGTTCAATAGCAATACATTGATTTCCTTTTTGGGTACATCTAAGTCTTTGCATGGTCTGATGATCAGTTCCCCGAGATACTGGGGGAAACGGTAATGCATAAGCTCAACCTTGACCAGACCGTAAAGCCCGTATAACAACGCAGAAGGAAGCACGCGCTGGAGAAACAAATGATCATCAAGGAGCAAGTCACCAAGGGATGGAAATTTGGTCTTTTTAGATCAGTATTGTACCTGACGTGGCTGGCTAATGTCGTCCTGGTGCCTAAAGCTTCGGGAAAATGGAGGATGTGCATGGACTTCACCGACTTGAACAAGGCTACTCTGAAGGATTGCTACTCATTGCCGAGCATCGACTAACTGGTTGGTTTAACCTCGGGCAATGAGATACTTAGCTTCCTGGATGCCTATTCAGGTTACCACCAGATCATAATGGACCCGAAAGATGTCGAGAAGACAACCTTCATCACCGACCTCGACATACACTGCTACACCCGAATGCCCTTCGGGCTAAAGAATGTCGGAGCCACATACCAGAGGCTGGTCAACAATATATTTGAGGGACAGCTCGGCCGGAATGTCGAGGCCTACATTGATGACATGCTCGTCAAGACCCCAAAGCCGAAGACCACTTTCCCAACCTAGCTGAGACCTTCGACACTCTCCTGAGGTACAATATGAAGCTTAACCCCACCAAGTGTGCCTTCGGAGTAAAGTCTGGGAAATTCCTGGGCTTCCTGGTGACCCAGCGTGGGATCGAGGCCAACCCCAACAAAGTCCAGGCCATCCTAGACATGCGGCCACCCACTAGCACCAAGGACATTCAACGCCTTACCGAGCGCATTACTGCGCTCAACCGATTCCTGCCCCGTGTGGCCAAACGATGCCTACCCTTCTTCAAATTGTTGAGGGGACCAAAAATGGCGTCTGCTACATTCGCATGGGACGAGGAATGTTAAAAGGTGTTTGCTGAGCTTAAAGAGTTTTTGGCTTCGCCCCCAGTGCTGTCCAAGCCAGTTCCAAGTGAAGCCTTACATCTCTACCTCTCGGTAACCCCATCCACAGTTAGCTCCGTCCTGGTCAGAAATAATTTGGGAGTCGAGAGACTGGTCTACTACACCAGTAAGGTGCTCAACGAGACTGAAAGAAGGTATCCCGCAACCGAGAAACTCGTGCTAGCATTGGTTACCTCGGCCAAGTGCCTTCAGCCCTACTTCCAAGGGCACTCCATCATAGTCCTGACTGGCGAACCACTAAAGAGGATCCTCGCTCACCCTGAAGCCTCAGGATGTCTCGTAAGGTGGGCCATTATGCTCGGGGCCTACGATATCTCGTACCAGCCTCGCTCGGCTATCAAAGGACAAGCACTCACCGACTTCATCACAGAAAGTACCATCCCGACTGAAGAAGCGGCTCTGTCCGAGCCCGGGCCAACCTGGGAATTGTTCATTGACGGATCCTCCAATTCGGTCGGGAGTGGTGCCGGCATCCGCGTGAATTCCCCCGAAGGAGCAGAGCTACAGTACGCCTTAAAGTTCAACTTTCAGGCATCCAACAATGCCTCCGAGTATGAAGCACTTATCTCGGGAGCCCGCATGGCCCAGCGGTTGGGGGATGAGTGAGTCAAGATTCACACTAACTCCCAACTGGTCACCAGCCAAGTCAACGGTGACTACGAGGCTCGAGAAGAATCGATGGTCAAATACCTCCGGTTAGTCAAGACCATAGCGCAACAGTTCGAGGGTTTCGGGGTAGTCCGAATAGCTCGGGAGGAAAATTCCTGAGCAGATGCCCTCTCTTGACTGGCTTCCTCTCTTGGCCCCGAGGGTACTCACTCGGTCCTTCTCAACGAGCTCGATCGATCGAGCATCGATTCGGAGCTCATGGCTGTTGACTCGCCCTGCCCGAGCGACTGGCGTACCCCCTATCTGTCATGGCTCCGGGATTCTCAAGAGCCCCCCGACCCTCGATAGGCTCGAAGACTAAAATACCAAGCTCGGTGATTCGTCAGATTGGATGACACTCTCTACTGAAGATCCTTCTCCGATCCTCTTCTAAAATGCATCAGTACCAACGAAGCCAGGTGAGTAATTCAAGAGGTCGACGAAGGCTTATGTGGGGCACACCAACGAGGAAGGTCGCTCGCCAGGATCTTGCTTCGGCAGGGTTACTGGTGGCCCACTCTTTAGTGTGACTGCTCGGCCTACGTATAGCAGTGTGACAAATGCCAGCGATTTGACCACTTGGTCCATCAGCCAGCAACAGAGCTCGTCACCCTAGCCGAGCCTTATCCTTTCACTCGGTGGGGGATTGACATCCTTGGGCCGTTCCTAACGGCTCAGGCCCTGAAAAAATTTGTCATTGTCGCCATCGACTACTTCACCAAGTGGATTGAAGTCGAAGCCACAATGAGGATCACCGAGACAGTCGTGTGGAGTTTCATCTGGAAGTTGATCATTTGTCGTTATGGCATCCCCCGGGTGATAGTGAGCGATAATGGTCGACAATTTGATTCTCATTATTTTTGAGACAGATGTGCCGACCTAAGCATCCACAATCACTTCACTTCGGTCACCCACCCTCAAGCTAACAGGCTAGTCAAAAATGCCAATAAGACCATCTTAAAAGGCATCAAGACTAGGCTCGACAAAGCCAAGGGCAGTTGGCTCGAGGAATTGCCAAACGTACTTTGGTCACAGAGAACGACTCCCAGAATGGCAACCGGTGAGAGTCCCTTTCAGCTGGTGTACGGCACCGAGGCTGTGATCCCGTTGGAGATTGGCAACCCCTCCCTTCAAGTAATCTGTTTCTCACCCGAGGTAAACGATCAAAAACTACTCGAGAACCTCGACCTAGCAGATGAAGTCTGAGAGATTGCCAGCATGCAAGCAATGGAATATCAACATCGCCTCACTCGATACTACAACGCCAAAGTCTGAGACAGACACTTCCAGCCGGGAGACTTCGTCCTCAGAAAAGTCGAAGCTTCTCGACCACTTGAGGCGGCGGGCAAACTATCCCCCAATTGGGAAGGCCCCTACCGAGTGGTCGAGACGCCGAATGAAGGCCATATGAAAATGAGAGAGAAGACTTAGGAGTCATAATTGTCTAGATCGAGTCTATGTAATTTTCTACTTTATTAAGTCTAGCGAATTTTGATAAGAGATGAATTAGTGATTGTAATTTGATTATTTGATTTTCAATGGAATAGAAGTTGACTTTGAGTAAATACTTGTGCAATTGCATCTTATGTGTGATTGTCTTGCGCTCTGATCGTTCTTGCTTGCAAGAGACTTATCATGCCGGCTGTTCGCGTTCTCCCCGAGTGAGTCTTCCGCTGTAAATAAAGGCTCGAGGTGTGACAGTCCAGACCTGGGGGATGTGCTGCTTTCTGCACATTTCCCTTATATATTCCGGCACCCCATCCATTCCTTGGACCAACTCCGATGGATTGTCAGCTAGGATATTCCAACCAAAATCATCCTCAGGAAGGCCCTGTAGGACTAAATCTCCTTTGCGAAAATGCTTGGCCGGTCTTCCCCACCTTTCTTGTTTCTTCCCTTGCGCCAGCAAGAGACTCTGAAAGTCTCTAGCTGCTCTACACTATGTTCTCCCCTCTGAAATGGGAGTTGAGCACACTTGGACGGTAAGGGAATGCTCTTGTCGATGGCCTGGGTGATGAGGTTGGCCTCAAAGCCAATGCTTCGTCTTTCCGGTTGAGTTGGCTTGGAGCCGACCTTAAGATTCAACCTGTGCAACCTTAGCAGGTCATGATTGACAGTGAAGAATTGTCCTCCTTTGCCTTCATAGCCCACCTTTTGCTTTCCTTTGTCTTCTTGTACCCTCGGGGATTGCTAGAGTCGATTCCCCGAAATACAAGGAAGCATCTGTCAAATGGCACTCGTTGGGACAGAATGGAGCTTGGTCCGCGAATCGGCATGTTGCTCCCCTCCCTTGGCATACTTGAGGCACCGATGCAGAGTTGGAAGGAACAACCCAATTTTCGTGCAGCCATGGCCTTCCTAACAGCATCTTATAAAATGTGTCGACATTGATGATGTAAAATGTCACTTTGGTGACGAAGTAGCCCATGATGAGCTTTACCTCAACCCAACCGAGCGCCTCTTCGGAGTCCTGGTTAAACACCGAGATCTTGACCACAGTCACCTTTTGTAGGTAAGGTGTTAAATATAGAGACTTGAAAGCCTTCAGAGGCATGATGTTGACAACCGCTCTAGTGTCTACCAAAATTCGGTTTACATCGTACCCATTGATCGTCCCTCACATATATAAGGGGCGATTATGACACGGAGAGGACAACAACATGCCTTTGCCTGTGAATGTAATGTTGGCTGCAAATGCCACGTATGCTTGGGCCTGCAACTCTGCAACATGGGCTTCATATATCCTAGGGTCTTGGAGTATTTTGATGAGAACTTCTCTCAAATCTTTGCTCCAGACAATGGCTTCCCAGATGGTAACATTAGTCAAGAACCGCTTCATATGATGGTTGACTTGCGATCTGCCCGAGCATAAGTCTTGTCAAATAGCGGAATGATCTCTGCCAAGGTTTTTGATGCTCCCATGTCCTTTCCTTGTTGGAAGGACGCCCGCCGTCATTCTGGCCCTCCGCTTTTTCTTGGAACAGCGATGCCAAGGATTCTTCCAGAGATGACAATGGCTTATCATATTTGCCCTTATCAGAAGGACCTACTTGACCGTCAGGCTCGCCCTTGTCAGAGGGACCCGCTTGCTCTGACGCTTTATCCTACGCTGGCGAGTTGGCTGGCTCTTGCTCTTCATTGAAGGAGTCAAGTATGAAGGGGACACCACCTGGTATTTTAGCTTCTGGGATGGGGCCCGAGACCTTTGAGGAATCAAGCATAAAGGGGATACCCTGTAATTGAGTTTCCGGGATGGGGCCCTAGCCCTCTTAGAAGTCGAGCATAAAGGGGATACCTCGTACTCGAGTTTCCGGGATGGGGCCCTAGCCCTCTGAGAAGTCCCCTCTGAATAGTATGACTCGGTCGAGACTTAGAGGGCCTTCACGTCTGCGACCTCGTCCTCTGCCACGGCCTCGGTTGTTTCTTGTTGAACGAAGATGGTATGTTGCCACAGAGGCATTGTGTCCGGGGCCGTCGACCGTTTTGCCTTCTCTATATGAGGAGTTTATGTTGTCAGGAGGCAAGATCGCCACCATGTTGCAGGAAAGGTCTTGTAGCATTTGCTCCAATACTTCCACGGCGAGTTCTTCCTCATAAAATAAGGAGAGCTCCTCAGGGATCGAAAACTCCTCACCCTCTTCCTGACGACGAACCATCTCTTGGAGCCAATGAAGGAGCTGAGCTGTATGCCCAAACCTTTCTCAGGGAATGTATTTATCTAGAGTGACAACCATGGTGGGACGAGGGGGAGTACATTCCTTCAGCTCATCTATGAGCTTTTACAGCCGTTGCAAAGGAGTTGGCTCCTTAGAGGCTTCCACAACTACTGCTTGCTCGGCCTGCTTTTTCAACCTCTTCAAATTCTTCTTCTAGTTCTTTTCTTTTTTCTTAAGGCGTACAGCCTCTTGGGAAGAAAGTGAAATTGGCTTCGAAGGTTGGATTGATTCGCCCCCAGAATTTTGTTTCTACTTCGAGAGAGCTCCATAGAAGTCTTGGATTCACGATTTTTTCTCAGAGTAACCTTGATCCAGTCAACTTCCTCTGGTCGCACCTGAAAAGTGGCATCGATCGCCTGTTCGACTATTTCAAGTGGCAACTCTTAGAATTTAGCCAAACCGAGGTTGGGCTCTTAAGGCTTTTGCAACTCTTTAGGCCTTACCTCAGCGGGTGGCTTCACTCGCTTAACGAGGAGTTGAGGTTTGACTTTGGACTCCTCAAGCTTAGCCTTACCTTTGTGGCTATTCTTGGAGTTTCCTCTAGTGGAGCTTGCCTGGTTGGCCTTACTTGGAGGTGGACATAAAGCCTTCCCCTCTGGTCGGACCTTTGTGGCTCTTCCGGATAATCTTCTCGGCAGCCTCTCTGAGGGGCTGCCTTGCCGTTGGATTCTCCTGAGTGTCCCCTCTTTGGATGAGGGTCTCGATGCAGTCCTAGACCTCTAGACATTCCCCAATAGGGTGAGATATCCTAGCATAATACTTGCAGTAGAGAGGGTGACTCTTTGTTGTGTCATTGTAGTATGATGGTGGGTCATGCACCATCACTCGACCCTCTCTCAGGAGGTTTTCGAATATCTTTTCAGTGTTCCTAGAGAAAGAACACTGATGAGAGAGTCGCCACCCTGGATACCACAACATAGGTTTAGCCTAACTGGAGTTGGCCTCTTCTTTTCCTGACTCAAGGAGTATGAAGGAAGCCGATGTGTATCACATTGACGGAGAAGTTTGACTCTCTTCGTGCATGTGGCCGCAGTGGCTGCAGCGGGCGGATCAAGTGGTCGCCCATGTCAAGTACTCCATGGTTGATCAGGTCTTCCACAACATCCTTGAAGGTGTGCCAATCCTGAATGACATGGCCTATTGTTTGATGATATAAACAATAGCCCTACTGCAGCATAATGTTTGTCATTTCATCATTTTCTGACACCGAAAGATCTAGTAGCCCTTCACGGTGACATGTGGAAAATCTCCAAGACTTTGTGAGGAGGGAAAGAATATAGCTTTTCTGGCTCCTCGTCCTTAGAGAAATCTAAAGATTCATCAGAAAGACACCCTCCCAACCATGGAGGTATCTAGGTGGATTATGATGTTTTTGCTCCATGCATGTGTGTTGAAGCAGATTCCCTGGCAAACGGCCCGAAGGAGAAGGTGGCCAACTACTCGTCGACACTCTTCAAGAATTGCAGTAGCTCCCGCAATTCTCGTCGTAGTTGAAAGATCTCCCTTCTGATCTTCTGCATAATCCTCTGCACTGCTAGGCATTCAGGCATCGGAAAGTAGAAAGATCCAGAATCAGCTCTTAGCTGCTAATTTGATGGCATGGCCTCTTGTGTATTGGAACTTGAGGCAGTCGCCACCTTAACCGACCAGTTCGATCGGCTCCAGGCATGAGGCTGCGACGGGTCGACCGCATAGCTCAACATATTTATCAGGCCCTTCTGGATTAGCTCTTCTGTTATGTTTTGAAAATGTAACAATCCCCGATTGTATGACCTAACCGCCGATGATACACGCAGTAGTTAGGGTCATCCGTTTTGTCCACTTCTACGAACTTTCGCAGATCAGGCAGGGTGATGAGCTTTTCCTTCATACATAAATCAAAGAGTATCTTCATATGCTCTTTTCTAAAAGAGTAAGGCGTCTTCATACGCTCTCCTAATATAGCGGATGCCACCTTGGCCGGGACCTTTTGTCGTTACCCTTTGATTCTCCCTTATCTCCATTTGTCTTTGATTCTCCCTTATCTCCATTTGTCAAAGAGAAGTCCACTGAGTTTACCTTCTTGCCGCTGGCTAGGAGATCCTCGGAGGACTTGCCTTTGGTAGGAGTATGTGCTGGATGATTGGCGAAGAATATCTCACTCTCCGCCACCATAGTGTTCAGCTAGTCGAAGCTTCTGATATTTGATCCCAGAAGCTTCTCACTAACTTCCGCCGTTAAGCCCCTGCGGCATATGGTGATTGCATCTTCGGGCGACGAAGGGTTATCGCAGTGCATGCTAACGTCCCTCCATAGCTTGATGAAATCCAATGCGGTTTCACCCTTCCTCTGTTTGAGGGCACAGAGTTCCGCAAGAGATACCTTGCATTCGACCGTTTGGAAGCGGTCGACAAACTACTTCTGCATGTCAGCCCAATCAGTCACTGAGTCGGGCTTCAACCTAGAATACCACTGAAAGGCGATGTCAGTCACGGATGTGACAAAATAACGCAGAAGATATGAATGCCAGCTCACCCATGGCCGTCATATAGTAGGCCAACTGTTAATGCGGCGAGCCCTACCCATTGAACTTCTGAAGTTTTAAGACTTACGGGGAATCCGGTGAAAGTTTCTTGAACTGATGGTGGAGGGGATAAGACACACTGTACAAATGAACGGCAGCCACACCTTCACCATGTTGAGCGAACTTCGCCTCCACAATTTGTTCGACCATATGCCACTGAGCCATTAGATTTTCGACGGCTGGAGTAGCAGACGATTGCACGTTGGGTTCATTTTGCGGAGCTTCAAACTCAGCCGCTACCGGTAACTTTGTAGTGATAGCCGAAGCATTAGGTGTGACCGGAATGGGAAGAGGATGTTGTTCCACTCCAATGGGCGCTGCTTAAGGCTGAAAATGAACCTCCCTTTCATGCATGAGCGTTGCAAGAGATTCTTCAATTCTTGATTTTCGCGTCGGAGTTCTTCCAACACAAAAGTTTGAGCTTCTCTTCCAAGATCTTCCTCGTGTCCTGGGCTGCTATCCCCGTCGACACTATGGACTTCATCTTAGTGCTCTTCTGGCTGCGCGAGCACGGGTTGAGATGTTCCAGCGGCGGTTGCTTGTTGCATCTGAGTAAGAACTCGAGAGACGGGCCTTGACTTCTTCAAGGCCTGGAGAGGTTGATTCAACTCCCCCAAGCTATCCTCCGACTACTTGTCGGTGGAGGACGTATAGTAGGTGAATATTGTGCCACCAGTCACCTAGACCATTCTTTTCTTCATAGGTGGTTGTCTTCCAAATTTGGGCGTCATCCCTAGTCTGTCAAGAACAAACACTCGAAACGTTAAAGCCTGAGTGGAACAATCCTCCTCCGCATATATTGAGCTGGTAAATAGAGACGCCGACCGAGTCTGATTGTAAACTCCTCGGTGCGTTTGCCCTTGCGGACGCTGAGTTGTGGACCTCTGACAGGTCGGAACTTTAATTGCCGAACTTTGCATTTGTTGCAGGTCTGACATGCGAAAAGGCCTTTCTGATCTTCCCTGCTTGATGACTCGAACCTTCTCTTTGGTGACCCATATCTTCTTCATTCGAAGTTGGCGCTCCTCAATGGAGTTGCCCCCTGATTTGGCTCAGGGAGCCGCAGGCTTGAGCCGATGCGTCTGTCCCTTGTTTAGTATCAGTACGATAGACCTTCTCGATTTTGCTCTATCTTCTCAGACCTGCTCAAGGAGCTCGAAGCGGCTGGAGGTGGGGATGGCTGGGACATGCCTGTCTCCGGGGATGATCGGCTCGCCCCCATCGAGCCGAATACAGAGGTCTCCGACAATGATTGTCTTGCCGGAGCAAGACGATGCCGCTACAGGTTTTGTGGCTTTACGGCCTTGATGTCAACCCCATTGAACAAGAGTGCCATTGGCGGCGCCCCCGATAGGTGGGGCGTTGTTGCGGCGGCGACGCTGCCCCCATTGAGCATAAGCAATACCTCTAAAGGCGGCCACTGCAAGCTTGGTGCCGTTACGATGACGACGCTGCCCCCGCTGAGTAGGGGCAACATCAACAGTGATTTGGTTGACCGAGAAGACTCGATCAACAGTTGGGGTTGAAGGCCTGACACCTTCAGTCGTTGGTTGACTGACCGAGAAGGCTCAGCTAGAAGTTGTTGCTAAAGGCCTGACACCTTCGACCATTAGCGCTGCAATTGTGGCCGATCTATCCTCGACCACCGAGACTACGCCCAACAAAAAGGGCGAACCGACAACAGCCAAAAGTCACCAAATAAGATTGGCGTTGCCAGGTAGCCATGCCTAGCGTGGTTGGCAATGACTTGCGGACCGTAGGTCACTGCAGCCATCGCGTATTTTGGTGGTGGTGCAAGCGCAAGTAGGGATGCGCGCAAATGCACGAAAGAGCAAGCAAACAAAGAGGATGCCCTCCTCTTCCCACCCTGCAAAAGGAATGGATGCCAATCAGAACCTTGAAAAAAGTTTAGAACTTCTTTGACATAAAGAAGAAATGCGAGAAAGGTCGTTGAAGTAGCTCATTCAAGTGAGTGTGGAGGGCATGTTAACGGTCAGGCCTTAGCGAAGAAAATTCTTAGGCAAGGCAGGGCTATTACTGGCCAACCTTAGAAGAAGATTGTTCCACCTATGTGCGTAGGTGTATTCAATGCCAACTCCATGTTGATAAGATCCATGCTCCTACTTCATCTCTCCATCCTCTTTCTGCTCCTTGACCGTTCTCCGTGTGGGCTTTTGACATTGTAGGCCCACTAGGTGATCTTAACTCTCAGATCAAGCAGAAGTCCTTCATTCTCACCGCCACTGAGTACTTTACCAAGTGGGCTGAAGCTAAAGCGTACGCAGAAATCAAAGCTACCAGGGTTTGTCGCTTCATCATGAAGAATATCATCTCGTAGTTTGGAGTGCCAAGCGACATCATCACTAACAACGGACCCCAGTTCGTGTCACAAGAGCTCCAGGACCTCTATAAGAAGTTTAATATTTCATTATACCATTCATCTCCATATTATCCCCAAGGTAACGGTCATGCCGAGGCCACCAATAAAACCCTTCTTAAAATTATCAAGAAAACACATGAGTCACATAAATTTTCTGATTGGCCTGAAAGATTAGTAGAAGCTCTATGGACTTATCGCACCTCTGTCCGCACTCCCATAGGGCAAACTCTTTTTGCTCTCACTTATGGGATGGAGGCGGTACTTCCATATGAGATTTTGATTCCTTCCCTAAAAGTGCAGTTTGATAAGAAACTTAATCTCGATGAACGTCGAGAGGCATTGCTAGTCCAGCTGGAACTCTTGGATGAGAAGAGACTTAATGCAGCCAATCGTGTTTCTATTTATCAAAAGTGTGTCTCACATCATTTTCAAAAGAAGGTCATTGAAAGAAAATTTTAAGTGGATAATATGATCTTGAAACGTAAATTTATCAGATCAGGAGGTTCCAGGTCTAAGCTGTAACCTAATTGGGAGGGCCCGTTCATAGTCAAGGAGGTCTATCCTTGGAACGCATATTGCCTAGTTCACGCTGAGGGTGACGAATTGACTCACGCGTGGAATGGGCTATATCTTCCTCCAGAGCTGGAGGATGGTGGCCAGGCAACTGTCGACGAACTTGTCGAAATTAATCTGGGCAAAGATGAAGCCCCTCAGCCAACATTCCTTAGCACTCTCCTCACCGAAGCAGAAAGACAGGACTATAAGTAACTCTTGCTCGAATACAAAGACTGCTTCTCTTGGACATACAAACAGATGCCAGGGTTAGATCCTTCCATAGCGAAGCATGACCTGGCTATATCTCCCTCAGCCACGCCATTCAAACAACCCCAGCGGCGCATGCGCCACGAGCTGGAACTCTAAGTTACAACTGAGGTCAATAAGATGGCGGAGGTCGACTTCATCGAGCCATGCATCTACCTAGTTTGGGTCGCCAATATTGTCCCAGTCAAAAAGAAAAATGGTCAAGTTCGCATCTACGTCGACTTCTAAGGCCTCAACAAAGCTTGTTCGAAGGATGACTTCCCAGTTCCAATCACAGAAATAATGGTCGATATGACCATCGGACATGAAGCTCTGTCCTTCATGGACGGATTATCTGGTTACAACCAGATTCGGATGTCCCTTCGGGACAAGAATTACACCACCTTCAGATCTCCCAAAGGGATCTTCAACTACAAGCACATGCCCTTTGGTTTGAAGAATGCCAGTGCTACCTACAAGAGGGCCATGACCAAAATTTTTGACGAGATGCTGCACAACAGCGTCGAATGCTACATTGATAACCTCGCCGTCAAGACCAGAAGGCAAGAAGACCACCTACGCGATCTGCATCAAGTCTTCGAGCGTCTCCGGCAATATGGGCTCAAAATGAACCCCATGAAATGCGCCTTCGGCATATCCAGTGGCAAGTTTCTCGATTTCATTATCCGATATTGAGGAATTAAGGTGGATCCCAGCAAGATCAAAGTGATTCAGGAGCTTCCTCCGCCCAACAACCTCACTGAACTCAGGTCACTTCAGGGTAGACTGACCTACATCCAAAGGTTTATTTCCAACCTCTTCGATCGATGCGTGTCTTTTAGCAAGTTGATGAAGAAAGATGCCCCCTTCATATGGGACTCGAAATGCTAGATGGATTTCGATCTTGGCCTTCCCAGGCCCCATTCGTGCCGAAACGAAGGGGATATAGCCATGGACACCCACACAATCACATGGACTCCGACCAGAGTCAAAATGACGCACGAATCGTAAAAAATGGGCGATTCTAATGAAATCACCCAAAAGGGGTCATCGGGCTTCCCAGGCTCCCCCTGTCAAACAGGACCGCCAATCGACGTGAAACTGGTATCAATGGAACACTGACGTTCCCAAAAGTCCATCGACTCCAACTGATTGCAGAACCGTCACTGTGTAGTACTTTATCTTCCCGTAGTTTTACGCTTTACGGTGCAAGAATGAGTGAGTTCTGGCCCGTTGTAGTTTTTCGATGTTTGTAGGCTTCATCGAAAAATGGCGACGGTTCTGCGATCAGTTGGAGTCAATGGACTCCTAGGAACGTTAGGGTTCCATTGATACTAGTTTCACGTCGATTGGCGGTCCCGTTTGACTGCGGAGAGCCCGGGAAGCCTGGTGATCCCTTTTGGGTGATTTCGTTAGAATCACCCGTTTCTTGCGATTCGTGCGTCATTTTGACTCCGGTCAAAGTCCATGTGATTGTGTGGGTGTCCATGGCTGTATCCCCTTCAGTTTGGCACGAATGGGGCGTGGGAAGGCCAAGATCGGGCCAACCCCACAGGTGGTTCACCGTGAGGATGGGCAGTTGAACCAGGTCCCGTCCATCCCCATGGGCGGCCAGCCATGGGCCGTTCATCCTCATGGGTTTTGGGGCTTGTACGGTCGCATGATAGACTGCACATGGGTTGTGCGGCCTGGAGGAGACCGCCTATCCCCCCTTGGGCGGCCAGTCTCTAGCCGCCTATGGTTTCCATTGGGACGTGCGGCCAGGTCCTGACCACATATCCCTATTGACCCTAGGTCAACAGCTGTGTGTCGGTGAGGTTATGCGGCTTGGTCAAAGCCGCATTGACCGAAACTGTAGTAAGTCAGTTCCGTTCGGCGGTCTGGTCAAGACCGCATTGACCAGGAACCATTGGGTCATGTTTTTCTATTGTCCTACTTTATTTCTTATTTCTATGTACACCACACCATGTCTGGGTCCCCCGGTAATTATCACCGCCATGCATGATAGATCCATCTATGGTTGTGGAGAAGGTGATGATGAGCGAGAGCAAATCCCGATGCTATTTGACCTGTAGCTGCACAAACACATATTAGTGAAGTTCACAAATAAATAAGTATTTAAAGCAGAAGCATTCACTAAGATAAGGAGAGTGGGAAAGCAAACATTATCCCTCGGCTTTACAGTGGGCTTAATGGATGCAATTGAATTCCGGGGGATGGTCACCAGGGTGTAAGTATGTCCCCAAAGGTGATCATTCCCTATGATAGGAGAGCATGTGCTAACTTCTCCTAGCACATCAATTAATTCCAGCAAGGTGTCTAGCTGGGAAAGACTGATCAAAAGGATAATTCAAGCTCCATAGTCGAAGTCCAACTTGGACCCGTTGACATAGGTAGGATGTTTATCCAATCAGGGAGATATGGAGTAGGGAAAGATATTCGTAATGCAATGAGGGGTCTGCTAAAAATCAAGTGATATGAAGGTTTCACTTTCTCAGGACCCAAGTTGAAGTGCCAAGCTGGCGGAGCTCAACTTGCCATTCAGATTCATGGAAAGCAAAAGAACGAGGAATGCTCTATCTCCTGACAAAGTAACCAGAGACTTGACTAGCTTGGATGGGCAGATGGGCGTGCAATTTGCCCCTAATTGGTGTATTGGTAGTAGTGTAGGTATAAATCTCCTGGTGGGATGGAATGAAGAAAGGGGAGTTGCCTTCGGGGTTCGCAATTATAGGGTAGTGATAAAGGAAAGGAGATGGTGTGATGGTGTGTGTGAGATGTGGGGAGATGTCCCTCCATTTTTTTGGATTTTTCTTGGAATATTTAGCTTTTGCAGGGGGATTTTCACGTATTGTAATTTTTAAAGATTTTTTGACATATTTTGATTTTTTTTGATTTTGGGGTGAATTTTTGACATATTTAGATTTTTTTGGCCAACGTCTGGCAATTGCCCATGAGGCATCATAACAATGAAGAGAGGATAGGCTCTTTCTACAACTTCTCAGGTATCTTGAGCACACATCTAGGTTGATTCTTTAAATCCCAAACTAGTCCTATCTTCAGCTGTCCAGATCTGACCACCAGCCCATCAAAAATACTTTTCCACATCCAAATCTCAACAAAACCTTCATAAAAATTATTGCTGTTTTCCTCTCTTTCCCCTCTCAAACTTTCATGAAGAGCTCGAGGTCTGAATATGAGGTCTACCCTATGTTCAATGGCAGTTCTCAGGAAACTCCACTGCTGCCTTGAGATTTCAGGTTCTGTCCAATAGTAGCTTGGAAATTCGGTCAAGGCCAGATCTGGAGCAGTCAATTTTTTCTCTCTGGTCCTAGATCGAAAGACTTCGAAAGAGCTTTCCAACGGTACCTCTTGAGCATCGATCCGACGTCGGGAGTGATCGCAGCAGTGATTTTCGCCGGGTCGCGTGCCTAAGAACAGAAGCAGTAGATCCGTGGGCACCCCTTCCGACCGGTGACGATCGGAGCCGCCCAGCCTCCGGCCAGCGAACCAGCGCACCGCCAACCCATGGAGTGCCCCTCCAGGAGTCCCCACCATAGTGGTGCCACCCTGGTCCCACACGGTTCCACTACCAGCACGTGGACCCCATGGTCGCGAGTACGTGTGCCACCAAAGCTGCACAAGAAGCTACCCGTCAACCCGAACCCGTTACTCCTGGGTCCCACTGTATCGCCCTTTACCTCCCTGCGTGGAGTGGAAATAGAAATCACTGCTGTAATTAATTTTATTACTGTTCTGGGAGTATCAGTTTGGCCGGGATCGTCTTCCCCATGCCAAGAGCGTGGAGGTATCGTGTTCGCTCCTTTGACTCGGCATTTTACTTTATTCGTATATATTTCATATGCCGCTACTAGAGAGCATGCTAGGATCGTAGCCCACTTACTTTTTATATCGCTGCTGCTGCGAGAGAGAGTGAGACCGTCCCGCAACCTGATCCGGGCACAAGAGAGAGCCGACCACCCTAGCTCACTGCCGGTTTCTCAACCGTGCACGTCCGTACGCTTCCCTCGTTAGGGGCGATCGCGAGCTTGCTTAGAGTCCAAGGATCACATATCCAATTGGAGTCGAGTCGCGCGTCCGTCCCACATCAACCATCCCCAACCATGTGTGTACACACAGATCATGCGTCCTAGGTCTGGCCTCTAACTCGTTTTCCCCTCAGTCGGACTCTGGCCGATGACGTGGGGCCCGACGAAAACCAGTTTAAAAATCATCCTCAGGGTAGCCGTCCCACCACTCCCAGGTGGATATCAGCACACGCGTACTGGCGGGCTACGACTAGTGGAGTGTCTCTAAAGGAGTAGACTCTCAAGCTATGAAAAAAAATGTCAAAATCGGTTGTACTAGGAACGCTCCTCGTACCAGCACCGTCGCACAGTGGTATGAGCTGAAAACACACCTCCCGGGACTACACAGTAGCACAACACCTAGCCTCGACACGATGCCCAACATCTGTCAGACCACGGGTCAACACACGGACTGAGGTTCATGCACCTGGGACTCGAATCGGCCAAGATCAAAACACCGATCAAGTTGGTACCCTTAGACGGTCCACTCTGGGCCGCTCAGGGACATGCGGTCGAACAGGGGCCGTACCAGGGGATATATGGCCATCCACAGACCGTCCTTCTCCTGGTTCAAACGGGGCATATGCGGTCAGCCTCTGGCCGCATAAAGAAAAGATGGTTGACTCCCAGCCGCATGTGGGCAATGGGCAGTCCAACACGGCCGTCCATCCTCCAACAGCAAAAACACATGTGCGGTTAGACCCTGGCCGCACAAGGGAAGGGCACCTAGGACCCCACCGTATAAGGCATGTGCAGTCCAACTCTGGCCGCACCACTACCAATGGCACTAGGTGACATGCAGCCTTCCCTTGGCCGCACGAAGGGTCATGCGGCCAGACCCTGGCCGCACACCCCAGTGCACTGTGCAATGGTCATAAGCAACGGTCAAAACTCACGGGATGGACGGTTACCTTGGGGCTGCACATAGGATGTGCGGTCCCACGACTGGCCGCACATACCCAGTGCGTGCCAAGCTATTGGGCAGTCAGACCATGGCCATACAAGGGGGTGCCCACTGCGCGCCAAGTAGAAGGGCGGTCGCGCCAGGGCCGTATAAGGGATTAACGGTCCCTGGTTCAACCGCTTATCTCTCGCCAGCACGAAAACGGCGAACTGGCCGAAAAACTCCATTTTCGGCCCCATACAAGCCCCACGGAGGGGGGAAATGTAAAGAAATCAACCCCCAAGCCCCCTAGCATGCTTCTATGTCCTTGAAACGCGGAATCGGGGCGTAAAACGGTGGATCAGGAGAACTCTCCCCGTGGCATGGACAACTCTTCCCGGCGTAAAAACAACCCCTCTCGGCCTCACCTCGGGCTAAAACTCGCGGGGAAGGAATGCAAAAGGCTAAGGATCACCCCGCTACCTTTGGTTCACATCAAGGCACGCCGGATCATCCACACACCATGAAGAATGCCGTTAAGATCTCTGTCCCTTCACACTTCCCACGCTCGCCGCACGCCATCGGGATCGTCCCGCTGTCACCCACGTCCTCGCGCCGTCGCCCCGCGCCATCTGCAGTCAGAGGGGACCTCGTCGCAATCGAACGGGAGAGAGAGAGGGAGAGGGGCGGCCATAGTGGGGAGAGGAAGAAGAAAGGAAGAAGAAGGAGAAATAGAGAAAAGAAAATGGGTTTAAATAGAAAATCTAAATTTTTAAAAAAATACTAAAAAATAGAAAATCATGTTTCTGCGATCCTCGAAATGCACCGATCGCAACGGTACCACTTACGCCCGTGTGAACGACTCAGTTTGTCCGTAGCAGAGTTCCGTAGGATTTGCCAAAAATCGGATCGGGAATCAGAAAAACGCGCGAAAAAAGTCACGGAACGCCTTCGGGCCTCCGAAATAGCTTTAGATCGCACCGATCCGAACACGAAAGACGTCCGACATGCACAGTTAGACACAACGGAGCTGGACACTCCGAGAAAACATATCCGAGACCCGAAAATAAGGATCTAAAAGATCCGGGATATTACAAAGTACCTCTCTGTAGGGAGGACCTATGCTATTTGTCAAAAAGAAGGATGGATCCATGAGACTCTGCATCGATTAGTGGCAGTTTAACCAACTTACCATCAAGAACAAATACCCACTACTGAGGATCGACAAGTTATTTGATCAAATCTCTGGAGCTATGTATTTCTCAAAGATTGACCTTCGATCAGGATATCACCAATTATATTTCTCCTATCTTTGATGTATCAATGAATGTGAATGTATTGTGAATGAATTATTAGTTTGATACAGCCGAGTGTGCGCTGTGACTGCATTACTATTTTATTTTAGTACAACCGAGTGTGTGTTGTGAATGCATGAGTTGTTCATTTTAATACAGCCAAGTGTATGCTGTGACTGCATGAGTTTTCTATTTTCCTTCATCTAATGTGTGCAATTGATTGCATGAGTTGTTTATTTTAATATAGTCGAGTGTATACACTACATGAGTTTTGGTTTTAGTATAGCCAATTGTGTGTTGTGAATGCATGAGTTATGTATATTTAATTCTAGTTATATTGTGTGAATTGCCATCTCCAAACCAGATTGTTATCATTTGTGTATATATCGCAGGGCAGGGATGAAGATTGAAGAACCTACAACTAGTAAAAGCCAGCTATGTCATGGTCCAGAAATGAATTTGTGTGTGTGTGCAGCCAAGTGTGTGTGTGTGTGTGTATGTGTGTTCAAGGGAGACAGCTGAGTGTGTGTGTGTATGTGCAGTGGACGCAGTCGAGCAGGGGAGACTCCCTTCATGTTGTCTGTGTCAATGTGTGTAGTTGAGTGTGTGTGTGTGTGTGTGTTTGTGTTCAGTGTGTGTGTGTTCAGTGTGTGTGTGTTCAATGTGTGTGTGTCTATGTTCCACACTACAATCAGACAGGAACAATGAAGTCAAATTAATAGAAAAAGATTACTAGATCATCCACTTTGTGTACTTAGGAAAAGGAGAAAGCAGACCATGGAATTGAAATAAAAGCATCATGGAGGAGAGCTCATATCCACGAAAACCTTACAACACATGAATGTCAAAAAAGTGTTATAATAGAATAGAGGTCGTAACATACAAACCACAGAGAACCCATTGCATCAACCTTTCAGCTATAGTTTTGCCATCCCCAGAGAAGACGAGATGGGGAAACCTTGACTCGATGCTAGAAGCGAAGCATAATGTTAGTCTTGTTCTGGTGAAACTTGTTCTATCTTATTTGTGTGTGTGTTCAGTGTGTGTGTGTTCAGGGGAGACTACCTACCTCAACCGTGATTAGGCCAACTAAACACCTGGGTACTTCAAAGGTACAATCTGCCTAGCTTCCATGAGGGAATCTATGGGTGCGAGGACTTATGGAGGTCCTAGACAAAGAAATTCCAATCCAATGAGATGGAATGCTTAATTGGAGGGTCTTTCTAAGCCCAAGAAGGGGTCGTGGATCCTAAGAGTGTAGAGGGAGGAGGTCCCTCGGCCAGAATGATGCAATGATGTAGAGTGACGCAGGTAATGAACAGAGAATAGTGAACAAGAAATGGCATCCAAAGGGGCAGACACACAATCAAATAATGTCCAAAGGGTAGGACGCTAAAATATAAACACGCATCTGCAAGAATAGATGATGAAATCCTTTTTTTTCAATAAGCAAACAGAAAATGACGTCTTCTAGGAGAGACGTAGGTACCAGAGATATTAATAATTAAAACGAAATAGCGTCCTTCTGTGTAGACGCAGATTATGCAAAATCACGAGGAGAATAATAGGTAAATAAAAAGGCAACTCTGCAAGGAGACGCTGATAAGTATAAGTGTCCTATTTAGTAGACGTCAATTCTTAAACAACCAGAAATGAACACAATCAGCAACCGAGCAGCAATTCACCAATTAAACGAACTAGTGGGGATGTGCACATGGTGCACAAGGGAGATAAGGAAAAGAAAATGCCACGTGGGGCACCAAGGAGCGGCACACGTGGGTGCCAAGGGAACGGGTAATCAAAATGAACAATAGTAGTTTTCCTGTCGTGATCGCCAATCTGTGAACTCTTCACTTGGAATGTGTGAAAGTGTGACAGTTAGATGCAATGCGGTGTTACTATAAATAAATAAAAGAAAGAAAGAACACGTAGTGCTCGACTAGAATCGTGATCGCCAGAGGAGAATTCCTCAATGAAAGAAAGAAAGGATCGAGATAAATACATGTGAATGAGTGCGGGTGCGGGTTCTGCTTCCTCTTCAACCAGCCGGCCAGCCAAAGAGGGTTTTTCACTTGATTACTCTGAAACCAAACACAGACAAAGACCAAAGTATTGGATTAGATTTGGTTGTGCAGCAAGGGGAGAATTTGGTCTGTACACTCAAGAAAGCCATGTATGGGCTGAAATAAAGTCCGAGAGCATGATTTGAAAAATTCAACGAAGTGATCTCTGCAGTTGACATGAAAAGGAGTTCCTCTAATCACTCTGTCATTTACAGACACATTGTCACAGGTAGTGTCATCATTGCTGTGTATGTAAATGACATTATTCTTACCGGTAATGACAGTACAGATGTTGCTAAGGTCAAGGAGTACCAACAATGTCACTTTGTTACTAAGGATCTTGATACACCTAAATACTTTCTTGGCAATGAGATTGCTTATAGTGATGTCGGACTTTCTCTCTATCAAGGAAGTATGTCATAGATCTATTACAGGAAACTGGTCTTCTTGATTGCAAGCCTGCTAATATTCTCATTCAGACAACTGTAGAGCTCTGGTCTGAGAAGTTTGAACTTCTTAAAAATGTCTCTCAATACAAACGCCTTGTAGGAAAGTTAATTTATCTCACTATCACTAGGCCAAATATCACTTTTGTAGTGAGGATTGTGAGCCAGTTCATGCACCAGCGCAAGAAATGCCACATAGAGGTTGTGATGCAGATTAATTTTGAGGTACATTAAACAAGCTCGTGGTAAAGGTCTCTTCTGTATAAGAAACATGGACACATGAGGATTGAGGCCTACATTGATGTAGACTATGCTGGGTCTCTCATCAAGATATTGTTCACATCTATGTTGGAGGTAACTTAGTTACACGGTGAAGCAAGAAATAGACTGTTGTTGCTGGATCTAGTGTAGAAGTTGAATACCGAGCCATCGCCCATTCTGCTTGTGAGATGATGTGGATTCGGGCTCTCCTTCAAGATATGGGATGCATCTCATGAACTAATGATCTTGTTTTGTGACAATCAAGCTGCTATCTACATCGTCGGTAAGTCTGCCTGTCTTCATCAGATAAGACAGCCCATATCTTCACCAAAATTTCACCTTTTAGTTCCCAGCTCGAGGGAGAGTGTTAAAGTGTTAACAATGTGACGAGGGTTAACTTAGAGTGACCCTCTGGTCACTCTACCATATAATTGCTAAGACCGACTTAACGGTCAGACCCGTGCTCGTCAAATGGTCTGCCCATGACTGCATGTCTCTCTGAGTCTAGTTTTGTTCTACCTTTGACTCAGCATAAATGGTCTTGACTAGACCGCATGGATTTGCCTAACAGTCTAGACTTGACCGCTTGAGTTCTTAAACGGTCCAGTAAATGACCGCATGGTTCCTGATTCTATCTAACCTAAGGTTTGATCTTTGGGGTTGGTTTTCTTGAGTTCCTAGATGATCTTAGGATTATCTGGAGTTTCAACTTATGTTTAACAAGTTAATGTTAAGTTATGGAACTTAATTATTGTACCGTAATGCTGCCGGATTCCTCCTGTAAGCATGAACATGTTTAAATCATTCATTGAACTCTCATGACCATAAGTTGGTTCTTTCTTACCTTGGTTGTCATTATCCTGGATTATTGTTAAACTTGTTACATTATTGGCTGTACTTTATTATTCTACTCGTGGAAGTAGCTTGATCTATGTGAAGATGCAGTTCGGACACTTATTGTGTCCAAGGGCTCCATGCTAGCCCCCTCGACTGATTGTCAGAATATATTATAAACTAAGTGGTATGATGCTACTGGCGTCACATTGCGCTGGAAATATTTTATTTATAAATAAGTGAAATCCACAGGGCTATCTCATGATTGAATTACTACATGCTTGTTACATGACATTCTAGTGCATAGCCTTTATGGTCATGAAAGTGAAAAGTGAAAAGTGGAAGTGAGTTCTTGTTTCATGCAAGCATATACTCGTTCGTGAAAGGCCATATTACTTTCTTGCTTGTTCATGTTCACCTTCTACTTGTGCATTCCTTTCTCTATATACACCATGTTCCTTGTGTTACTTTGGTATTACTGCATGATTTATCGTATTTTCTCATCTTATCGCTTTCTAGAGTTAGAATATTAATCATTTAAATATTACCTCCATGTCGATGCGAAGATACCTACTGGGTAAGTGTGCTCATTACCCTACTTTCTAACATTTCTCTAAAATACTAGTGAATCGGATTCGGATTGTGCGAGTGGCGGGTCCGAGAGCGTCCCAATTTTCTCCCCAGAGTGCACAGGTCAGTCTCTCCTAAGACAAATACGACCCCCTCCCACCATTCTAGTTCTCGCGCTCTGCGCCGACCTCCTCCGGTGACCTTGTTGGTGTCTGATCATAGAAGACTCGTCCACCATCACAACGGCTCTACTCCCGCCCTCATTGGACCCTTGGAGTGCTCGTGACGTCCATCTCCTCCAGCAGTAGTAGTTCTAGGATAGCCAGAGTCAGGTCCGACCAGCCCTGGTCCTGACCCCACCTCGGCCACCGTCAGCATCAGAATAATCTCCAGATATTTGGGTGTCTTCCTAGGCCAACCCAGGATGTTTTGGCATTGGTCCCGTCATCACTAGAAGTCGATGGAGTCCGTGGTGGCTCCGTCATCGACTTCCTTTCCTACTGTTTCGGAAGCGGCCAGAACCAGCACAGTTCGGTAATTCGGCTTTACTTTGGTTTCCCCCACCCCCGCCTGCCCGGCTTAAAGTCCCTCCCTACGAGAGGTAGTGTTTGTATGTAATATAATTTTCCCCACCCTCAGTCCAACCCCTCTGCAAGGGTGTAGTGGTTGTACTAGCAGGTTGTCTTCCGAAGCTTCATCGGCGTGGAGTGCGGGTAAGCCCATGCTTCTTCGCTAGCCCTCATCTCCAGTCGGGATCAGTGTCTTCACGCCGATCAGGTGAGCTTCTGGTCACTTCTCTTTGTTGGCACTCCTTTCTTAATTAGTATTGCTTCTTAGCTCCGTTGGCAGTGAGGGACTGCCCGGTCCAAGAAGCCAATCGATCGAGTGACCACCGTGGGGTGAGTTGTGAGAGAGACCCTACATCCCATGTCCTCGGCATACTAGCAGCCCACTGAATTCGGTATCCTAGGACTTTAGGGGTCCATCCCTAGCTAGGCATATGCCCAGAACATCAAGGCCCCACCTCGGACCCTTCCCACCATCGCTGGTTTGCCTACGAGTAACCGTGAGTGCTACACAAGTCGGTCTGCTAGAATGAGTCCACTGCCACGTTGCTTGCTTGCGGGTCTAGGTCCAAGGTGCCTCGGTCTAGTGTATTTCACGTTGTGCATGATCAAAGCATGAGTGACAAAATTATCTCTCTAGAAACTGAAATTGAAGACTTAAACAAATTGACTGAAAAATTAGAAGATGGCAGAAAGGAAATGGCGGACTTAGAAGTTGAAAATGAAGACCTGAGAAATGAAATTAATGAAATAAAGATGAAGATACAATGTTATGAAAATGACAGTAAACTATGCAATGAAAAATATGAAGCTGTCAAGCAAGTCAATTCTCAACTTCTTGAAAACATTGAAAAACTCAAGAAAGAACTTAATGACAAGCAACAATCTCTGGAAAAATTTGTAGATGACAGGGAAAACCTAAATGCCTTGCTAGGCGCTAAAATGAATTTCAATAAGGAAGGCTTAGGATTTAATCCCACAAATAAGAAATAAGTTGGTCTGAAAACTATCACCTTTGTATCCTCAGCTGATGCCTCAAGTTCCAACTGTAAATCTGCTGAAAACAAAGGAAAGGAGAAAGTGGGAGAAATCGTGAAAGAAAACCCTGAAGTTCCTAAGAAATCTCCTCAGACAACCCAGCAAAAGCACATCAAATTAAAACCCAAGCCAGCACACACCAAGAATAGAAGTGGCTTACAAGGTCAGTCAGGTCGACCTTACCCACAGCCTGCGTCGGTGCAGCCAAGAACTACAGCCAGGCAGTATGAAAGAAGGCAACCCATGCATCGATGCACCAATTACAGGGAGATGGCCTTTCAGACAAATGGTACTTACTATAACCCCAGGTTTCAGGGTATGACTAGATGCAGTCAATGGGTCAGATCAAGGCAGTGGCTTAATGGAAGAGAGAGCTCGGCTGGGAAAATCAAGGAGTAGGTCAATACAAGATTCCCTACAGGTCAAGTCAGTTGGTTGGTTGACAAACCTTCAACACGCATCCTTATAAAAATAGTCATACTTATTACCCAATGAATCCTCACACCCTCTATCATTCAAAACAAAAACAATGGAACCAAAATCAACCCTCCTCAAACATCCATCAAAAATCAAAAGCTAAAAAATAAAAGAATAATGTAAGAATAAAAATTGATTATAGGAATTCACCGACAGATAACAGATTAGGAATCAGAGGTTTTAGCCTCAAAACAAAGAACCGATGAACATTTTAACCCAATCCAGCGGACACTAGGAAACCTGAGAAAAATTACTAACCAAATTTCAATCTGCACCACCCATCCTTCGAAATATCAAGAAGTTCCTTCTCACAGCCCAAAGCTTGCAGATAAAACTTCAGATCAGACCACCCAACAAACATCTCTCAGCTCAAAGCTTCCAGATAAAACTTCAGTTCAGAACCTTCAGTAGACAGCCTTAAGCAGCTATACTCCCCCTCAACATTTGCATAGATGCCTTAGACTGATTAGATTAAACAGAAGAGACCCTCAACTCCCCCTCACACTAATAGTCCTTGGACTTGTGACAACTGTGGATATACCACTGGATGAAATACACACAATTGACTTAACTCACGGAGGATGGGCAAAATGATCAAGATATAGCTCATAATGCGATTCCAGATATACATAATTATATGCTCAGAAATGGTTCAAGCCTTAACATGGAAAGTGAACTAATCACCACATATGCGTCATGAATATCCTAGATGCATTGTCTTTATTTGACCAAGATAACAAACAGGGAGTAAGAAGGAGATTTTTACCTCAGTTTGACTTTATGTCTGACTTTTTCTTACCACATTATTCTTGTGCCTTGCCTTCCTTAAGTTGATGAATGCCCTTTTCTTTCTTATTCTGAAGGCACACCTGTAGAAATGAGTTCTCACTTTCTATTCATAGGTACCCAAGATCTCTTGGGTCCTGAAAAGTTAGCTGCACCTCTCACTGATGCTATCCATGAGTTCAAGGTATTAAAATTATCAAGCTTCATAACAAAGCAGTCATCCATAGTATGTCTTGATTTCTCACAGTAATCTTAGTAAATAAAAGCATTCATATTCTTCTTTACAGGAAATGCATGAGGCTTCTGTGGAAAGGCAGAAGTTCTGCCATTTTTGTTATGGAAATTGTATTTTCATTTCAAGTGCCAATAGTCCTTGACTTTATGGCAGGTCTTCCTACACTCATGGCAGTAGGGCTTCCTATTTGAAAACCTGCATTAATGGGGATTTGACCTCCCATCGTTTCGTTGACAGGGGGGCCACTCAAGTGCCCAGGTCTCTGGTCGACAAGTCAACCCATCCACTGCACGCCAAAGATCCTCATAGGGTGGCGCCAGATCTTGCGTGTCGGACGGGCACGAGGCCGTGCCGTTGAAGGCTTTACAGTGTGTCGTTGGAGGGGCGACAGGGCGTGCCGCTGAAGGCACCAGGAGGTGTGCCATTGAAGGGCAACAGGGTGTGCCGTTGTAGGCCTGCTGGGTGTGCCGTTGAAGGGGCGATAGGGTGTGCCGTTGAACGGGCTTCTTGTAGTGTGCCGTTGAAGGCTACGCTGGGGGTGTGCCGCTGAGGGCACAAGGGTGTGCCGTTCAAGGCTTCGCTGGGGGTGTGCCGCTGAGGGCACAAGGGTGTGCCGTTGAAGGCCATTTGAGCGTGCCGTTGACGGCCATTGGCAGCGTCAACGCAGGGGGGTTGCAGCGTCGACGTAGGGGCTTCAGGGTCGACGCTGTGCCTTGGCAGCGTCAATGTAGGGGGGTTGCAGTGTCGACGCAAGGGCTGCAGGATCAACGTTGTGCCTTGGCAGCGTCAACGTAGGGGGGTTGCAGCGTCGACGCAGTGGCTGCAGGATCGACGCTGTGCCTTGGCACCGTCAACGCAGGGGGGTTGCAGCGTCGACGTAGAGCGTGGGCAAGGTCGAGGCTGTCTTCCGAGGGGTCGATGCTACCATTGTGATTCTGGGGATGGCTCCACGTTGACATGGTGTTTGTTCGGAGGGCCCGGACGGGACGTGTCCTCCAAGGATTGACTTCTCTTCGCCGTTGTGATTCCGGGGATGGCTTCACATTGGCATGGCGTCTCTTCGGAGGGTCCGGACGGGACGTGTCCTCCAGGGATTGACTTTTCTTCGCCGTTGTGATTCCGGGGATGGCTCCACATTGGCACGGCGTCTCTTCGGAGGGTCCGGACGGGACGTGTCCTCCAGGGGTCTCTTCGGTCGAAACCGTCAGTGTTGCTGAACTGGCGGGGACACACAGGCGTGCAATTTTGCACGTCCACACACGCGTCCCCCTCTCTCTCCCATTTTCTCTCCTCTCTTGCCCTTCCAGCTCCGGCTGTAGACGGAGGAGGCTCGTGGGTGAGGTGGCGATAGCGGGGGGATGGTCGGCTGCACGAAGGGATGAGGATCAGGCTGGTTTTGGCGTGATCCCGAATGGTAGATTCAAAGCCGACGGTCGAGCTCACGTTGTGGTTTTCGGTGCAGATTAGTCGCTTCGGCACACGATTTCTTCGGTGGAGGTAGGGAGATGGATCATCTACCATTCCTGTATGTTTTCCCTGTAGTTTCGCATCGTTTGGTGTGAGAACGAGCGAGTTTAGGCTCAGTTTTTGGGAGTTTGTAGGCTTCGTCGAAAAATGGTGATGATTTTTGAAATAGTTAGTACCGTTCGACTCCCTGGAATGTCTGTGTTCCATTGATACTAGTTTCGTGTCGATTGACGGTCATTCGGGACCGTTAAGAGCCCGGGAAGTCCGGTTACTCCATTTGGGTGATTTCGTTAGAATCGCCTGTTTCTTGCGATTCGTGTGTCGTTTTGACTCTGGTCGGAGTCTATGTGATGGCCAGGGTGATTGTGGTTGTATCCCCTTCATTTCGGCACGAATGGGGCGTGGAAAAGGCCGATTCAGCCTTTCCCTTATTTTTTCACCGTAACGATTTAGCGGTCGTTCCAGAGACTGCCACAGTCTCTGGCGGCCCTACGATAGACCGCCATGTTCCCTTGGCGTGTTGGTCAGCTTGAGGTCTGGTGAGCGTGACGGCCCAATCTTGGACCACCACCTTCCTCTGGCGCCCCTATGTTGGTGCGTCACAGACCCATGGTTCCTTGAGTTTTGAGTCTGTCGGTTCATTCTGGCGGTTCTAGCTCTGACCGCTAGAGCTCTGTAGCGTGGCTACATTAGGCCACTACATGTCATTTGACCGAGTCAATAGTTTAAGTCGGTTGGCTCTAACGGCCCAACCTTCATGCGTCAAAGTCATGTAGCGTGCCTCTATTAGGCCGCTACAGGTCTGTCCATCTTAGGTTATTGTCTAGGGTGGTTAGTGTGGCGGTTCATTCTTAGACCACCAGGTCCGTGTAGCGCGTCTATATTAGACAGCTATGGTGGTTTGATAGGGTAAGTCTGTTCGGGGTCAACTGTGTCTAGCGGCCTATTCCTTGACCGCCACAGTGCCCTAGCGGACCAACCCTTGACCGCCAGAGTCCTTGTCTCTGTGGTAGGATGGTTCTTGTCTCGACTGCTGGCATTACCTTGTGGCCGAGTGATCAACCGCTTATACTCTAGAGGATTGTTTACCGGTGTTTCGATGTCTGATATGTCTTGGCTTGACCTTATGGTTTGCCCGTGGTACCGTGTATGTCTCTTGATGTCCTATGAGGGCTATGACCATGACATAGGGTGGCCAGGAGTGTTCTTGCCATGGGCAGTCTTCTGGACTACTTTTTAATGTCATTGTCTTATTCTGGTCAACCCAGTGTGACCCAATGGTTGACAAGTGACCTTGTGTGTGTCTCGACGGTTCTGTCCAGTTCGAGACATGGTTCTGGATGTCGTGAGGTATCGCCTTACCTCGTTCTACATATCCATGTGTGTTGAGGGTTCTCAGTGTTCCCTCAGGTCTCCGTAAGTCATTTCTTACGGTGAGTTATTTTCTCTAGCTTAGGATTAGACCCATTGGCAACTTATTCTACTTTGTACGATGATCTTGACTCCGAGTCATGAGACTCAAGGATTGTTGTAGTTTTAGGTCTAGTTGCCTTTTCCTGAGTCCGTCGACAGTTTCTTGTACTGTCATTCATGCTTCGTAGTACGTGCGATAGTGTTTCATTACCTATCTGTACTCCGGCACTTACGTTTTAGAGCCAGTGTCTCGTGAACCTCCACTAATTGTAGCCTGACGACTCGTGTTGACATGTCGGCCCACCTGGGAGTGGTGGCGAGGTTGTTCCTAATACACGGTTTATAAGCTAGTTTTCGTGGGCTCCCTTGCTTTGCAGTAGCGTCTACTGGGGGAGAAAACTAGTCAGAGGCCTGGCTCAGGGCAATGAGCTAGTGTGTGCACACGTGGTCAGGGGCTTGGACTGACGCCGACAGGCATTACCCTGTCTAGTTACTTGCGACTGTAGTACTGTTCTGGTTCTGACAGTGTCTTGGTCTCGGTCGTGCTTTTGGTCGGCGGAGTGGCTGGGTCGGCGGAGTAAGGTGCTGGATCAGTGGAGTGGCTGGGTTAGCAGAGTGAGGTGTTAGATCAGTGGAGTGGCTGGGTCAGCGCCTATTGATATGTGGGAGCGGAGCAGGTCAGCGTGTGTGGTGTCGACCCAAAGCGGTTCAGCGTGGAGATGGGTCGGTGCCTTTGAAAGGAAAAGGGGTGAGGGAGCGAAGCGGGTCAGCGTAGAGGGCCACTGACCCCTGGTGATTGGGCGCAAAGAGCCACTCATTCAAGGTGATTCGGGGCTTTCAAAGGAATGAAATGAGCAGTAGGAGGGCGGGTCGGCGCGGGTGATTCCGACTCAGCAGTTCTGAAGGGGGATGCATTCTTTGGCTAGGGAACTAATCTGGGTGAGTCCTGGGGTTTATTCAGGGTATGTTCAATCTAAGTTAGAACATTGGGGGATTGATTGAGGGGGATTAACGTAGTGGAGGCTCCAGAGGACACCGTTAATTAGCTTTTAGACTACTCAGGTTAATCATTTAAGGGTAAATGGGGTTGACAATCCATCTGGCACTTGTTATGTTTGGACTAATTGTGGTTTATGGCCCCTCGTGTGAGGTTCATAATCTAGCATGGGCGTGCAATTCTAGAAATGTAACTTATACATTGATTCACACACAAATAGATCGCATTCAATAAAACAGTCAGTCCATGAATGAAATCCTGGGTGAATTTGAGCAGCACCTCCCCTTGTTTTAGAGTCTGCGAGGGATGAAAACGGGGCTCATACATGGAAGATTTCTAGAATAAAACCCCTAAAATATAGAGAGGCCAGGTGCGGCACTCTCATAACCCATATTGGACGTGGAGACCCTGAGGACTGGCCTGCTAAGGGTTCCATTGATCCGGGGCAAAACTTCAAACCTAGGGTCTTGATGATGTCTCATAGGTGATATTCATTATCCACCCCTAAAGGAAGGTCCTCCGGAGACTATGCCATGAAAGGGCCAAGCTCCTGAAAGCCACGGTGGTCTGGAATCTCAAATCATCGAAGATGGACTAGGAATGTCTCCCCTCCCCAGTAATCCCCCCAGGGGCCTGGGGGCAGTAATGGGGGCTGGGAGTAGTTGAGAGGCTCAATCATGCGGGGGAGAGAGAGGGTTGATGATGTAGAGGAGAGAGAGTGAGGGGAGGAGAGAGAGAGAGGGGCGCCCTCTTCTTGGATGGAGAGAGATAAGGGAGAGAGAGAGATAATGAGAGAGAGAGAGGTGGGAAATAAGAGAAATAGAGGGGACGCTGGAATTCTTCTTGTAATAATTCTTCAAAGGTCCTTTGCAATGGATGGAGAGAGGCCTATTTATAGGCACTCACATTTTCCATGACCAAAATAATCCTGAACTAATAGACTAATGACCAGACTATCCCAAAGGGGGGCACCTATGGGCCTAACCCACTAGTTAGGCCCAATTGACACATGACTTATATAAATGACTCTTTAACCTAGGTACTTGACTCAAATAAAACAGAAATTACATAATTATGACTCAAAGAAAATATGATAATTACATGTCATGACTCAGAAAAATGTGGTGAATATCATGGAGCACTGCTGGCGAACAATGGGATCCTCAAAAAAATATGGGATCGTCGGTGATGTCCCCATCATACCCTCGGGGTGCGGAAAACTCGACTCCATCGAGTATGGGTCCACCGGGGGAGTGGTGCTCCAAGGTAGCTCCGGGTGAGCCATGACCTCCAAACTCGATTCCGCGTCCTTAGCTGGGGAATAGCTCTTTAGCCTCTCACGGTGGCTCGAGCACACCCTCTTGCCGGCGATTATACCTTGCTTGCCCAATATTGCCTCCATGTGATCACGTCGGGCTCTCAAGCTGATTTGTCATGGCACTCCGCGGGTGTCACTCACAAGAAAGGTAGAGGCTCGATTCACTCACTGGGCTCCACCGTAGTGCCCATATAGGGTGCCGGATGCGCCACGTGAAAAGTAGGGGTGTATCCCAAAACCCATCAATAAGTCCAACCCATAAGCTAGTTTGCCAAAGCTACTTGGAACTTCAGAAGGTCCAAGTCCTCGTGCCCTCAGTTTGGAGGTGACCCTAAGGTAGAGCCACTCCAATGTCACCATCGCATGGTTACACCTCTTTGGAAGGTGCAGTAGTAAGGGAGAAGGGTTTGTTGTTCCTCTTGGGTTTCTTATCTTGGGAAGAAGTACCTCCGTCATTGGATCTCTTCTTTTTGAAGGAGGGCTTGAAGGTACTATAGGTTGTCATCGACTCCTTCTTGTCCTTCCCACGGATTCTGTCGGACAGCTCCGTGGCATCTTGTAACAGTTGGGCCCTATGAACCATCTCCGAGCAGACCTAGATGTCCATCGGCACTAATTGGGTGATATATTAAGGTCGAAGCCCATTAAGAATTCTTCTAGCCTTCATCTTCTCAGTACTCACTAAATGCTTTACGTACGTAGACAGCCTATAGAATTGGGCCTCATACTCGACCACGGATGATGTCCCCTGCTTTAGTGCGGTAAACTTCGCAGCCTTTTTCTCTTGAATACGATCTGAGAAGTATTTGTTGTTGGAATGCTCCACAAACTCGGCCCATGTAATAGGATCTTGTCCCAAAGTAGCTTCTACAGACTCCCACTAAAATCGGGCATCCCTTTCCAGTTGGAATGTAGCTAGTAACACCTTCCCTTCATCCGTGCATTGCATAACATGGAATATCCTCTCTACTTCTCTAAGCCAGTGCTCTACATCATCGGGGTCGGATGAGCCAATAAACTTCAACAGGTTCATATTTTGAAAACTATTATGGAGTTTGCCTGCTCCTCGGTTTGCTCCACCCTGCGCTACTTGCTGTAGTGCTTGTATAAGGCCTTGTACAGTGCGTTGCATGTTACGCCACTGAGCACATTCGGTGGCCATAGTCCTACAAGATTACATAACTATATTAGTATATGGTTAATCAAGAGTTTAACTCCCTAAGTTATCTAAACCCATGATTTTACCCAATCTCACTGGGTAAAAGTTTAAACCTATCCTTGGACTTGGGTTCCTTAGGAATTGAATATCCTAGGCTCTGATACCACAAAAACTGTCACGCCCCGAGCGTGGAAGGAACCCGGAGACACGATGTGTTATATCAATCATGTCAATCAGAGCATAAGTGTATTTGACACAAAGACAGAGTGCGCAAAAGGCCCGATGGCATGAATAGACAAACCCACAAAGGATGCTGTAAGAATTGGGGGTTATCTCCCCAGGGTGCCGTCCATAATAATGGAGGACCGACGTGATGAAAGGATGGATTGGAACACGGAAGCCTGCATGAAAGGAGGCCACCGGAATCATGATCCCCTCGACGGGATAATTCATTATCTCGTCTCCTACGGATGGGAAGATGATGTCGTACTCGGGAGGAATCTGGAAAGCCCCCTGTAAGTCATGGATCACCATGTAGGTCATCATCGGCGGGGAGCTGGGTCGACTAGTGCTGGCGCTCGAGGTGCTCGGCACGCCACCTCGGCCACGAGGTACTTCTTCCGTGGAAGAAGAACTGGCTCGAGGGACTCCTCTACGCGGAGGCATGACTACAGGAGACGAGAGACAAGGGAGAAAGAAGGGTCCTCACCAAGCCAGGGGAGGAAGGTTCCTACGAAGAGTACGACAACCAGCAAGACGTGGATGGAGACAGCAGGGAGACCACGCAGTCACCTTTATAATTACCCACGACAAGCTAGAGCCACTCTTCGCGAGGCAAGTGAATGGACGCCTGTTGCAGTGTCAGGCGACTGTTTGGAGCCCGCGCTCCCAGAACCGGACAAGACTTGGGTCATCATGACCCGCATGGCCGCTGCCACCGCCAAAAGCGCCTTCCGCGCCAAGCCAGCCCCGAAGCTTCCAACACCTACGATACGAGGAGTCTAACCTCGGACCTCGCACTCCACAGAGACCCTCTCCTAATCGACTCTCAGCCCCCTACATAGTGCTCGGGGACTGAGAGTAGGGGGGAACTGAGGAGGGTAAATCTGGTTTGGCCCAGAAGTGGCCCAATAACGACATGCCCACTGAGAATCGAGCACAATAAAGCCCTCCCAAGAGGCGGGCGCACGGGCTCGGTCCAATAAGAAAGGGGCCAGCGCATGAGGGCATCGGATTCTACAATGTGGAACAGCTACGACCCAAGCGCAGTTATCGCCGAAGGACTCTTCAGCGACCGACCGTCGCCCCCACGACGTCGGCCTTGATCTCATAACAAGCGAGCACCCGTAGTAGTGAGAATCCTGCGGGAACGCGGCATGACCTATGGACAGATAGGCCGGTTTTTGAACCGAAGGGACCACTCGACCCTCCGCAATCTGGTAGAGAATTTCAATATTTACTATCAGCGCCGGAATCCTATGGTGACGGAAAGTTACATGAAGCGGAGGGCAAGGTGGTGAACGACATCGTGCAATTCAGGGAAGTCAAGAAAGTCGGCGATCCGGAGTTTGCCGCGCATCTGCGCGAAGTTGCGGATCGTGTGGAGCGAGGCGAATTAACCGATCTCGTTTTCGTTGCTGATGACAAGGGGGACAAATGTTTCACGAGTTCAGGCATCTTCTCCGATCGATGGAGGTTGCTTGGCGCGCTGGAATATGCGAAGAATCATGTTCTGAATAGTTGAGGATTCCGTGACCGATCTCACCCCCACTCGCACCGATGTCATGGTACCGCAGCGCGAGATAAGCCGGATCCCGGCTATCAGCGCGGAAGCCTATCAGCATGTCGGACGCTTCAGCGGTGCGCTGGTGATGGCCTGCTTCGAACAAATCGGGGGTCTTGACCGCATGGCGAAGTGGGCCGACACCAATCCGACCGATTTCTATACCAAGCTGATGCCCAAGATCATCTCCCGTTCTACCCAGGTGGACGTGAGTGGGAGCATCACGATCGATGAAGCGATTTCACGGCTGGAAACGGGAACACGGCCGGCGGAAGATGCGGAATTTACCGAATTGACTTACGACTTGTGAGGATGGGAAAATGCAATCACCCGTAAAAGATCCGGTAGAGGCTGCGGCCATGGACTATGTCCATAATACGGGATTTGACGAGCGCACCAAGAAATTGCGTGGAGCATCTTATGCTTCGGCTTTCATGGCAGGCGTACGCTGGCAAAAAGAGTTCGGTCAGTATTTTATCTAAGGACGGGGAATCATGGACGGGTATCGATCGCCCTATGGGCGCGAAGAAGGCTTGCGTGAGCGTCTGGCCGAATGGAGCGAGCAACTTGGCAAGGGCCGGGATTTGCCGTGGATGGGTATGGGCCTTATCGCCGATCTTGAAGCCGCATTTTCGTCATCATTGGTGAAATTGATAAACAAACCATCGACTCGAACCTTTCATCCCCGTCGGTAAACAAACCTCTTGCTTCGGCACTTAACCCATGCTGATGAATAAATATGCCATTGATTCTCATCACCATCAACAAGATTGACAAACAAACCATCAACTCAGACCTTTCATCCCCATCAATAAATAAACTTCTTACTTTGGCATTTAACCCATGCCGACGAACAAGCCTACAATCGATTTTTGTCATCATCGACGAAATCGATAAACAAACTGTTAACCCTGACCTTCCGTCCCTGTCGATAAATAAACCTCTTTACTTCGACATTTAACCCACGTCGATGAACAATCGTACCCTCAACTTTCATTTTCATTCGCAAAGTCAATGAATTTTCCCTTGACTTTGACCCTTCTTCCCCGTCAAGAAATAAACTTACTCCTTGTCTTTGGCATTTAAGCCCACTGACAAGTACGTCATTTGCAAACCTCGTCACCATCGGCGAGGTCTATAAACAGCCTATTGGCTTCACCCTCTGGCCCTAATGGCGAACAAACCCCCCTTATCCTCCGTAATTCAGCCTATGATAATCAAAGTTTGGCCTTGGGCGAAGTTGCACTATGGTGGAGCGAACCCCTCATACCTTCCCTGAAGGCGTGAGTGCTCTCCTGCCCTAGCAGCTAATATATCCTGAGCTAGATAAATTTATGACACACCTATGTCCAAATCGACTGAAGAAAAGAGAAAGAAAAGAAGGAAAGTTGTAACTCAGTAATAGATGTGCAAAGCGGATGATGAAGAAATTTCATTTGCATAAAAAGAAGAGTACATAATACTCGGGGCATCCCCCGAGATACATGAAGATTCACAAAAAAGGGGGAAATAGAAGAACTACTACAGTGAATGCTGGAAGATGTCCTCGAACTCCAAAATCCCCAGGGAGGGATGACGGATCAATTTCTGTAAATGAGACTCTTCAGTCTGAAGTTGCATCAGTTTCTCCTTCAGCGACGTGGCTTGCCCTTCCGCCAGCTCTGCCTCTTCTATGTTCTGGACTTGTAGCTATTCTGTAGCTGTACTTTTCTTTCTTGTCTCTGTACTAGTTGTGGACTACTGTTGTTATTTATTGTTATCTTGTGGACCATGTAAATTATAAAATGTTAATTTAATTTCCTACTTATTATATAACTGCTTTAATTTCTGCAATTATTCGTGATACTTGTGTAGTCTCCACACCATCCTTCTAACCCTTCCGAGTCTTCGGGCTCGTGGGTGACGGTACGAGTCTCGGGTTATTGGGCCTTCCTGGTAATCAAATTGTTGGATCGTTACAGCAGGTCGATGCACATTTGCCTTGTGCTAAACAAGGTTTGTGCACATCACTGTAGCCGGTCAGTGCATATTGCATGAAGTCGGTGCAAGTTCCTGTAGCTTGTTCATATTAGGTCGATGCCTGTTTGCATTAATGCACTTAAAGGTCTGTACACGTTACTGTTCAGGTCAGTGCTAGTTTTGTCTAAGGCATATTGAGGTCGATGTGAGTTGCATTAGACCAAACTGAGGTCGATGCACTTTTGTATTGGACTGAACTAAAGTCTATACATTTCCCTGTAGCTCAGGTCAGTGCACATCTAGGTACATGCATATAAGGTCGATGTGAGTCTTGCATACAGTCATAATAGGGTCTGTGCATATCAGGGTCGGTGCTAGTTGCACCTGTGCATGACTGAGGTCGGTGCTAGTTGCACCTGTGCATGACTGAAGTCGGTACTAGTTGCACCTTGTGCATGACTGAGGTCGGTGCTAGTTGCACCCTGTGCATGACTTAGGTCGGTGCTAGTTGCACCTTGTGCATACCAAGGTCGGTGCTAGTTGCACCTTGTGTTTGTTGATTAGAGCTCAACTGGATATGTTAAAATGTGACTTTTATGGAACTTTGATGATGTTCAACTTGGTCTCCATTGATGCATGGGGTTCATCTGTATATCAACTTAGAAGTTATATTGTTCTGATATCCTGCCTTTCATCATCTTTTTAATTTTTTCAACATGTCTATTTAATTAGAATTTTATTAAATTATCAAAGGAGGTGTTAAATCTGTGCACATGTTCCTTGATCAATTAAAAAACACCTTAAACTATATGTAAATGTATACCATGGATAATGCATGGATTGTGTCATTATGTTGTTCTCTGTTGGTTTCAGGTACTAAAAGATGGACTTCAAGCTGTGCATGTGCCTGCATATGGCTTTGCCATTATCTTGCTCACAGTCATTGTTAAAGTGGCAACATTTCCTTTGACAAAGAAGCAGGTAAAGAATTCTTTTACTAGTTAATGAAAATCACAGTGGCAAATGAGAATAAAATTCCCAACTTCCTTTCCAACATGGACACTACATACAAACAACTGACCATATATTATTGCTTTCAGCTGATTATTTTTTTCTTTCCTAGGTCGAGTCAACACTGGCAATGCAAAATCTTCAGCCAAAGATCAATGCCATCCAAGAAAGATATGCAGGCAATCAGGTAATGTTCTCTTGATAATTTTGTTACTTGTGATGCATATATGTTTTAACAATCCAAGCATCCTTATGACATAAATTCTATAAAGCCCTAATTTTATTAGCCTTTCTGGTGATGGATTTCTTAATGGAAATTCCATGAAGATTTTATTATCTTTAAGATGAAATTTCTGATATCTCCTGGGCATATCTTAATTCATGCATGCAAGTGCTTTTGAATTGTAACTGATAACAAGTTTTTGTTTGGATTTGTTCCATCTTGTAAACTTCCTCTTAACGCATGAGCAAATCATGGGTATATGCATGTACATAAGCACATGACCACATGGGAGAAGCAATCATATCCAAGACTCATGGGATTTCAACGATTCTGCAAGGAGAGCATGACTGCTTGAGTGAGAAATTCAATGGGGGTCTGCATGACCCTGCCATTTAGAGCGGGACATGGGCAAGGGAGGTTGCTCACTGCCAGGGGAAATTAGCAGGCCTGGGGTCTATTTATTTGCCCAAGCAACAGGCTTTCTCCAGCCACCTTGATTTTCATACTTTGACTTCTATTTGGCTCTGGACATCGGTTTTTTTTTTATGATGGATCAATTTGTCCACTACATTTTTCCCAGGGCAAGTATGATAGCCCTATTTCAGTTAAAGGGGTATCAAAACATTCACATATGATTCAAGCGTGGACATGCACGGGACTCCAGTGGGAATCATGAGTAATTTCAAGATATTGAGTTGAGATGCTTATGAAGTTTTATTTATTTTTTGGTATGGAACCTGTGCATGCAAGGGCGCATGTGTATGTGATCTCAGTAGAATATGCATACAAGTTCTCTCCTTCTGGTTTCTTTTTGACCTTGGCTTTGGTTTGTTGTTTCATCTTGGTTCATTGATTAACCTACTCATCTCTTCTTCATCACTTCATTTCCTTGTGTCCTTCATGGATCATTTGTCTTCCATCTCCTTTTGTTTGTCGATGGTGTTTTGCTCATTAGATCTCTTCTTATATGCAAGTCATGCGTATATGCACGTATGCATGTGCAAGGAGGGGAGGAGGAACTTGCTGCCCTAGGGGCAGCCAGCAGGCCAGCAAGGCTGCTGGAAGTGACATGCAGGGTGCCTAAACATGCACTATTTTCTCGGTCCAGTTGTGCTGGTTGTGTTAATTTCAATTATTTTTGTTTGCATGAGTATGCATATGCCTGTACCTGCAGGTGGGGTAGAGAAGAGGGGAGGACCTCATTGCGAGAGAGCAGTCAACAGACCTCACTGCTCTGCTATTGGTAGTGGCATATGACATGCCTAGATCGGATGCATATGATGTTCCTTCCTTTTGTGAGGGCATGAGTTGAATGCTCGTACGAGGGTTTCAGAACTTATTTTGGAAAATGGGAATGAGGTTTGATTTGCCTACGTACTATGTGTGGGGAGTTTGGATTTTTTTTGGGTTCCATCTTAGTCTTGGGGGCTCCATTTCCCATGACCTTTGTAGAGATAGAGATCTCGGAGAGATCTTGGACATCTCGGAAGAGATGGCAAACCATGAGTTAATATATTCCCCTTGGAAGTAGACCTTTATTAAATCTTCAATGTAATTGTGTGAGTTATAGCACTTTCCTCAGAAGATGTTCTGCTCCCTGGTTTCTTTATCTGCATTACTAGATTGATTGCCTTTTGTTCTCAGGAAGTATGCTATACGACTCAAAGAATGTTAAAGCTCTTTATCGCAGAGGTCAAGCATATAAAGAACTGGGGAGATTTGAGGTGGGTGGTTTGTCAAAACACCAATCAACCAGCCCGTTTATCAAGAACTCTTCAACCTACATCTTCTCAACCCCCACGTCCCCTTATACGCTCCACTACCCCAGCGCCAGTCAACCCTAACTCTACTCCTCCACGACCCCTTCTCATTCGCCAACCCAGGAACTATCTTCCACCTCAAAACCCCCCGCCAAATAGACCTCTCCTTACCCGCCCCCTGTCGGCAACCATCTCTCCTCCAATCCCACCACAACCAACTCCACCACAACCAACCCCACCTATCACTACCATGCTTTCGCGATCTCTCCTTGTCCGACCACCAACTACACGACCTCCACCGCTGCATTCCAATAATCCCCCGCCAGCAAGGCCTCTTATAATAACCCCTCCTGCCACCAATCCTACACCAGCAGCCGATGCACCCTCCACTGTTCCCTCTACCTCCACTAATCCAACTCCTACTCTGGCCCCGATAGAGGCATCAGAAACAATGGTGCTCTGAAGTGGACAGATGTTCCACCGAGTGTTTCCTCAGCGGGAGCAGGAGCCCGTACAAGAACAAGCAGAGCAAGAACATGAATCTATGTTGGGCACAGAATATGATTTGTTAAAGCATTTGGACAGAACGCCAGCTCAGATCTCAATTTTGGAATTAATCAAAAGATCCACTGCACATCAGCTGGCTATAAAGCAATATTTACAAAAAGTAATGGTGGATGAAGATATATCAGTCGAGCAGATTACTACAGTCCTAAATCCAGCCGGCAGCCAACCATCCATCACCTTTTACGAGCATGAACTGGCTCCACAGCCAGCCAGGAAGTAGGCCCTATGCATCACAGTGGATATCAACAAGGTGTCGGTAAAGTAATGCCTAGTAGACACCGGCGCATCAATTAATATTTTGCCACCAAGTACACTGAAAATGTATGGCGTACCAGAGAGCCAGATTCGGCCGTCCACCATTACTGTCACAGCATATGACAACACAATGAAGCCACCTCTAGGCATGATTACTTTGAAGGTTGGACTGGGTCCTATCACTATTACAGCTGATTTCCATATTCTGGACATGGACCCGACCAAACCGAACCAAATCGAATTAATTCAGTTTGGTTTGGTTTGATTTCAAAGTAGTTTAGTTTGGTTTGGTTGGCGTTGAAGCATTAATTTGGCTCCGTTTGATTTGACAAAAATTCTCTTCATACCAAACCAAACCAAGCTAAACCATGCTCACCCCTAGAGCTGACCACCCCAGACTCAAGCCGGTTACTCAACCGTGCCGACGACACATTTCCCTCGCTGGGGACGACCGTGAGCGGGTGCTTCCTGTTTGAGACATGCTTGCCTCTCCTGGAACCACGCTAGGTGCCGAGTCATGTGTGTAGTCGCTGGTCGCGTCGTCTAGAGTCCAAGGTTCACACAAGTCCGAGTCGAGTCTCATTGTTGTCCCGCATCACGAAGTTAGTGGATACTAATAAAAGAGCTCGAAAAAGGCCTAAATGAGATGGTGCGATGTTGTTAGGAAGGACATTAGTTTCTTAGTTTTAAATATGAATATAGTACTTGATAGAAATCTTTGACGAAACAGGATTCATATAGCCAACCCCAATTAATTGAGATAATACTCTGATGATGATGATGATGATGATGATGATGATGATGATTGGAAGGCCTGATGGGGAATCAATTTTGAAACTAGAACCATGGTTGTTTGCATGGTTTGCCATCTCTTACGAGATGTCCATGATCTCTGTCTCTCCAAAGGTTGAGAGAAACGAAGCTCCTGAGACCTAGATCTTCTCTCGTCACCCCCTGTTTTCATTCGTGCTTGCTCCCTCTCTGTCTCTCTCTACCTCGGCCCCCTTGAGCTCTCTCTCTCTAGTCTCTCTCTATCTCTCCCTCTCTCTCTCGGACTCTATGTCTCTCCTTTGTGACACACACACACTCTCTCTCTCATCTCTCTCTCCCTTTCCCCGTCTCTCCCTTCTCTATGTCTAAGAGAGAGGGAGGCAAAGATACATATACTATTTTTTTACCATTTTTGATGTATTCTTCAGTTTGTGATTCATGTACCATTTTATGTATGTCTTTTTAGTATAATTTTCGATGTATATTAACATTGGTGCACGTGAATGAACGTATTATTGGACTGTCCGTAAAAAAATGTTTTCTAAGTAAATTGTACTTCACAAGAAGACTGCGTAGCTACTTTCTCGCCAAAGGCTCTAACAAATGGCATGAGGAACTAATGTATAAAGCTTCATACGGACTCCTTCCCAAGGGAAAATCTCAAATGCCGAAGAAGGTCCACATGTCTTCACAGAATCAAACATATATGTCTGATCAGTAATCTGTCCAAGTAGCTGCCAGACCTGCTTAGGAATGCGGCATTTGAAAAATAAAAGATGATCCACCATCTCTTCATCTTCCCACCAGAAAGTACAGTATATATCACAGTTTGGCCTCCATTTGCTCTTCTATATTTTAGTGATAATCCTTCTGTGTCAATAACCACACAAAACCCCTGATATTGAGAGGGGACTTTACCTTCCAGATCTTCTGGTGATGTTGGAAATGTGGATGCTGTCTTTCTATCAATTGATATAGTGATTCAACTGAGAAACTACCCACATTCCTTGCCTATGCCATCCTGTCCTTCTGATGAGGGATAAGGTGAAGAGTTTGAAGGATGGACAACAAAGCCATATTGTCATCTATTTTGTCATCCTTGGGTGCCCTGTGTAATGGAATGTACCACTGAGCACGTTGAGCCATCAGGTCATAACGGTCCTTAATATATAAATCTCCAGTCCATTTCTCCCACCAGAAGAAAGTTGTCCTTCCATCCCCCCGTTTAATCCATAGGCCTTTTTCAACTTACACTGCTGGCTCCATTATACCCCTCCATATAGGGGACATTTGAGTAATGTTCTGTGAACAAGAAAAGGTTGTTACAGTTTTTCAAATGCTTGGCTTGAATAATCTTCTTCCACGTGGCTTTGTTTTCATAATTCCCATAACCATTTGCCAAGCAAACCAAATTCATGATATGCAGGTTTTTAATACCCAATCCTCCTCTATTTTGCGGCTGACAAACCACATCCCATGAATTATTACAGCTGCCAGCTCACAGGAAGTGTCTTCTTATTTTGTCTATCTTCAGTCCATTTCTCCCACCAGATGAAAGTTGTCCTTCCATCCCCCAGTTTAATCCCCTCCTTGTAGATGTTGGGAGTAGGTCTACCCTGAAGAAACGGCTCTCCATGCCAAATTTGACATAGCTAGCAGTAGTGAAGCCGAAGATATCGAGGAAGTGGGGGTATCCCTATCCTTTTCCTCTAACTCTCCCCAGAGAGAAATATCACCATCTTTGATACCGATCAAGGAGGTTTCTACTGAAATTGATTGGGAAGTACCTATTGCTGTAAAAGAACGGGCCATCCTCATTAAAGGTGGGATGATTCAAGAGGGCGACGGGACAAAGTCATCTTCATATGCCACAAAATTGTGACACTGCTCCCCCAGCTCAGCAAGAAATAACTGTCAGTCCTTTGAGGTTGCCAGCACATCAACAGAGGTTGAAGTTGCCAACTCATCTTGTGAAGACATAGCCACAGAGGACCTGATGATAGGACAATCCATACAGCCACCACCAGCTGAATCAGAAAGCCCTGACGAAGTCCTGGTAAAACAAGATAAAGGGCCCGAGGTACTCGATCTCGAAGATGATATTCCAGACTTTGTTGATCTCCATCCAACACCTCCGGATATAGAAGATGGAGGCCAAGACATAGTCGATAAGCTGATATAAGTCAACTTGGGAATTGAAGATGATCCTAGGATGACCTTCCTCAGTGCCCACCTATCTACTGAAGAACAGAAGCTGTATGTCCAGCTACTACAAGAATACCGGGATTGCTTTGCCTAGACCTACAAGGAAATGTCAGGACTCAGCCCCGCAGTTTCATAGCATGAGCTAGCCATAAACCCTGAGGTCGAGCCGGTAAAGTATCCGCCACTGTGCATGAGGCCAGAACTCATCACTCAGATATGCAAAGAAGTAGACAAGCTCATTGATGTGAGTTTCATTGAAGAAAACTAATACACCACATGGTTGGCTAATATTGTGCCCATGAAAAAGAAGAGTGGGCAGATCTGGATATGTCTAGACTTTCGAGATCTGAATAAAACATGCCCCAAAGATGACTTTGCGGTACCAATAACGGAAGTCATGATCGATGCCATAACCGGCCACGAAGCTCCGTCGTTTATGGACGGGTTCTATTGTCTTTGGGCTTCAATTATTGAGAAAACCTACCTTTTGGTTGATTACGGTGATGAACCGATTGACGAAAGGGAAGCCGAAGGAAAAGGAACACAACAGGAGGAAGAAATCTTCTACTGCTTCTTCTCATTCACAGCAGTAGGAAGAAGAGGAAGAGGTTTCTCTGCAACTTCTTCAAATGCAACTGGAGGAGGAAGAAGACGAGGAACTTCCACGTTCTTCATGTACACCATAGCAGGATGAAGGGGATGTAGAGGAGGAAGACCAGCGCGTTCGAACGCAGCAGCATCAATAGCGTTGCTATGTTCAATGGGGATATGTTTTTATAGAGATGTAAGGGTTCTTCTGGAGGGTTCCAATGCCAACCATGCAAGGATACTAACTTCAGCGTGCATTACTCATTTTGGTCAATCCTCCCCAGCCGATCATCCCACCTCCCTTCCTTTCGTTACTTATCCTTCCCTATTAATAGCCGCTTGCCATTTTATCTTCCTAAAACCCTAAAGCTATTCAGTGCATGAGCCTGCTTGCCATGCGTGGGTGTCGGTCAGGCTACAGTGGTGATTGGGTTGGGTTGGCCGCATGAGGGTGACATATAAATGGGTTTGGGCTTGTTCATGCACGTGGGCTTTATGTATGGGTGTGGGTGGTATGTACAGGTATGTTATGTGTATTCATTGTATTATATAGGGTATATATATATGTGTTGTATTGTTTTTGGGCTAAGGCTTTATACATATATATTTAATGGGTATCTCCATATGTGTGGGTGAAAGCCCTTGAATATCATGCATTTATTTCATTTTAGGCTTCAATAAAATGGTTTTAATGGAAAAAAATAAAATATAATTTATGTGTTAAGGCCTATTAAGTGTATATATATATATAACTAATTATTTCTATTTGGCCCTTTTTATGTGTACGTGGGTGTAACATCCATGGTCTAGCGGATCCTTAATGGTGTGGATCCAGGATTTATCCGGTACATTTTTACTATTTTTAGGAATTTTTTGACTATTTTTAGGTGTTTATTTGAATTTGTTAAAGTATTTATGTAAATCATGAATGTGGGGCCGCAATCACAATCAGCCTTCACTGCCACGCTAGTGGTACGACTACCGGGTACCACTATTGGGCCCTCCCCATCGAGAAGTAGTAATAGCTTCACACCTGCATCCATCACATGTCATCAGCATAATCAAATTGCATGAACACAAAATAGGACTAGCTGTAATAAATAAATAAATAAAATGCATTTATCTGGATGAACGATGTAAAGCCACTAACGGTGGTCTCTCGACCTGTCCCCTAAGACAGGTCGACAATCAAACGTGCAAGGAGGGCTGCGCCCCACACATAATGTCCCATGCAACTCAAGTCCAATAGAATCTCCAGGAAGTAACAATGGATGTTGTCTCACTTTGTGCCCAGCAGAAGGCTGCCCAGTAAGAAGAAGAGGAACCGTCGAAGGTCGTGATCCACCCGTCCCGGGTCACTCACGTCCTGGCAGAACGCGCCATGAGTGGCTACCTCCAGTCGCGCCAGAAACTCCATAGTCCACTCGCCGACGCGCTGACGGGAGTTGACAAATCCCAACGCCTCCATGATGTCCATCAGAGCAACTGTCCTACTCTCTCTCTCTCTGTAGTGCTGGTCTCTAGCCCTAGAAGCTCTAGGGCGCTCTCTCTGTAGTCAGGGTAGGTGACCCCGCTGACGGCCTTACTGTCCACTCGTAGTCTAGTGATCTGGACTACATCCTCCAAACTAGAAACCTTGTGCCCCCAGGGCATCAGGAAGGCCCTGCTCAGTGCGTGCCACCTCTCTCTCAACGCCTGGATGAGGGGCACGTCGAGTTGGAAGGGCTCAATCTGCATGAATGCCCTAAACCCCATCGCGCCCACCCGGGCCCTTTAAAAGTCTGGTAGGCCCCTATAAGCCGCCACCACCAGGTACCAACTGATCTGGGTCCTTATCACGCCCTACACGTCACAAGAAAAAAAACAAGAATACCACATCAGTAAAAGAAGAGCCAACAATCATTAAATAAATAGTGGTAACTTAATTTATAACATAAAAAACCTCTATAAAAAATGCATCGTCACGCTTAGACATGTACTTATTTTAACGAAAACTCTGTTGTAGTTAGATGTTTATTCCTATTATTATATCCATTGTCCTGCTTTATTTCTTATTTCTATGTACACAACACCTATCCTTTAACCCTTCCGAGCCTTCGGGCTCGTGGGTGGCGGGCCGAGATTTGAGTCGTGTCAGTTCCATTATGGTACTCGGATCTCGGGTCGCCACAGCTGGTATCAGAGCTATGGTTGTGAAAGTACATAGGAATTCGGGATATTACAGTGATTAGAGTTTGTAAGGTCCAGTACAGTCGGCTGCTGGCATAGGATTTCGTGCTTATTTTTCACTTCGTTTCTCACGTGAGAGTTTGAGGGCGTGGCGTTGGCACTGTGAAGGTGGTTACTGTCATTGTCGGAGTGCCGACGCGGGTTCTTAGGATCGAGGATAAGAGCTTTCTCCCTTATCGGTGGTGGCCCCGGTTGTGCTACATTGGGCAGAGGTTACCAGCAAGTGTGCCGCCGCGGTGCTGTGTTCAAGGAATCTGTAGCGAGGTCAGGTGGCTGGCGAGGATTGCTCATGGCTAGGTGGCCGTGAATATGCTCTGAGGGAGTTGTTATCGGGTTGAACACCCAAGCATGAGGTTCATCCAGCCCCTGAGGCATTGAGATCGTGGTTCGAGGCAGCAGAGCGGGCGCTCTAGTCGAGATGTGCCCGGGTGAGCATTGGCAGGCGCCGGTTATGGCTCGTGTTGTTGCTCGAGGCATGGTGTATTACATTTCGAGGAGTCGCAGCGATGGTGCATCGAGAGGTGTTGTGATCATGGTCTGACAAGACACTTGGTGAGTGTGGTGACCCGGGATCCGAGTACCGGAAAGGAACCGGTGCGTCTCGAACCTTGGCCCGCCTCCCACGAGCCCGAAGACTCAGAATGGAAAAGGAGATGGTGTGAGGGTGTATAAGAAGCTAAAGTAACTGCAGAAATAGCACAATATATAACAAAATAATAATACAGAAATTAAATAAATAAACTGCTACAGGGTCCAATGCATCTCGTGTCTAAAATAAAGTACAGTCAGCTGAAAGAAAGTACAAGTACAAAGGAAGAGTACAAGTACACGAGAGAGAAGGCGAGAGAATTAGATGCAATGTAGTAGGGGATGGAGGCAGGGGCCGTGTGGCCTGAGGCCTCCGTCTCTATGCCTGTTTTCATTCATGCCCTAGTAGAACTTCATTTATTGAGTGCAAAACGGACTGTTTGAAACTTGATTGGGATAATGGAGCTTGGCTTATGATTTTCCATCCGAAGCTCACTTGATTTGATTGCACATACTAATGATGGATGTACTGTGGATCAAAAGTGTTAGTGGGGACTGCTTGTTTCTCTGTGGGTGTCAAATTTCATGGGCCTCCAAGAAACAACATGCAATAGTCTTCTCAACGGCTGAGGCTAATTGGATAGCCGTCGGAAGTGGTAGAACCCAATACTTTAGATAAAAAAAATCATTTGCCTGATTTAAAAATTGAGATGAAATGTCTTCCAATCTTGTGTGTTAATACCAGTGCAAATCATTCACCAAATCTTGTAAAACACCATAGATCCAAGCTATTGTCATATCATTATCTGAGAGATCATGCAGGGAAAGGGGTCTTTGAATTGAACTTCACTGACACGCACAACCAACTAGCCGATATCTTCACATACCCCTAAACCAGGATCAAGTCTGCAAGATAAGAAGAGAACTTGGTTGTGCAAGGGAGAGAGCATGCATACATAGGTCTGCACTCAGGTCTAGAATTACATTTGTAGGAGCTCATATGCACAAAGGGTAGATTCACATGCATACTGTATGCATTTAATACCTTGTGTGTATTTATATCCTTGCATGCTTGAGTGTATTTATATATATAGCCCTTCTTTTGATTATCTTCTTTCTAAGGCCTGATATTCCTTGGTTAAATAAATGTGGACCCACTGATGCCGGACCTAAGGCACCTTCTAAGATGGAGTTAGAGAATTATTCCTCAAAACTCCACTCTTTTCACTTCTCCTACTTCAAATGTCAGGTTCTATCGGAAGGTCAGTCCAAGCTGCTCATTGATTCTCTCAAAGGAAAGGAAGGAAAAGAAAACAAAAGAAAAGAAGAAATAAAAAAAGGGAGGAAAAGAAACAAAAACAAAAACAAAAAGGGGGGAAGAAAAATGAGTTTTTGGGCCAATCGACCAGTTCGGTCGACCGATGGCCCTATTTGGTCGACTGAAATTGGCGACCGAACAGAGCAAACCCGCGTCTGAACCCTTACTTAAGGAGGCTTTCATTCATTTTATGTCACCCTCTCACTTCCATTCACTCACACAACTTCTCCTCCAGCCCTAACACCCTCTCTACACCCTCCTCCAGCCCTAAAACACCATCCCTCCTCCATCCGCACACATTCCAATGGATTCATCCCATCTTGGGGATGAACTCTTCGTGATTGTTCGTGCACTTCCACATCCACCTCCAGAGTTCCAGATTGTGGAGAAGCATATCCCAAGCCCTAGGAGTGTCTCTTGGTCATTCCTCATCTCCAAGGTTTGAGTTTAATCTTCAAGGGTTTCCACATAGAGTTTCTCGCTCTAGATGGCACCTAGAAGAAGTTCTCGGCATCTCACCCAGGGAGATTCCAGCTACAGGGGTAATGAGGGATCAACCCATCCACCACAGCGAGCTCTTGCAGCTCCTGTACATCCATGGGCACTGACACTGCAACCACGGCCTATTCTGGATCCTCGCCTAGTCAACTTCGATGAGATGAATGAATGCTTCCCAGATTTAAGTGGTATTTTTGAAGTTCAAGATGGGTGGATTGATTTTATGACAAGGTACCCAAGGTATTATCCCAATCTAGTTCAATTAATTGTATGAACATCTCATTGTGAGGAATGAGCTACTCTTTACTACAGTTCAAGGAATTCACATACAAGTTGATCAAGATTTATTTTCACAAAGCCTAGGGGTCTCCAGTATGGGTGCAGATTTGGCTTTTGGCCATGGACTCACTGAGGACACTTTCCTCCTCATCACATGTAGCCAATACATGCATGGAGTTAGCAATTTAATCAAGCTGAATTCTAATAATTTTCCTCCATTGCAACGTATTCTGCATCATATGTTCACCACACTTATCTATCCAAAGGCAGGAAGCAGAAATGAAGTCACAGAAGTTCATAGGTTTTTGTTCTACAATGTGATGAATGGGATAACTATCAACATGGGTCGGTTGATGACAGAATTAGTGCATTCTTGTCGCACCCAAAGGTGACGTTCTCTTCCATATGCATCCCAACTGACAGGAGTTTTCATGTATGCTAGAATTCCATTGGATAATGAAGCATCTATAGAGGTCTGATACAGTGATATCTATAACAAGCATAAAATGTCTACTGATTTTGGGTATTATTGGGGTCCAGATGGAGAATTAAGGTGACATGTAAGGATGTATGGAGAGGATGCTGAAGAGGATGAAGGCGAAGGGCAACAACAACCTGAAGCACACGCACCATCTCCACCTCCAGCTCAGCCCGAGGAACAGCAACCTTCTCCTCCACATGTAGATCTGGATTTGCCGCCGCCTCCATAGTTTTATTATGGAGAATCCTTTGCTCAAGGTGCTGGGTAGACCTCATGGGTAGATTATGAGACTTTTGATAGGCGTCTCACTGGGTTAGAGACTCATGTAGACTCTTTGGAGATCGACTTACTATCTTTGGAGATCAAATGAACACTATGGACAATATGGTTGCTGATATGCATAGTAGCATTGCTTCTTACTCCACAGTTGTGGACACTCTCTCCAGCCAGATGGCCACACTCACCACCAACTTGAACACCCTCACCTAAAGCCATGCCAATTCACATGAGGATTTTAGTGACATGCACCGTACAATCGAGAACATGCTGTGACGTGGCTATGAAAGGGATCGTGATCTTACCCATATGAGGACTAGCATAGACCACAACATGCATCTCATTCAAGATGTTCGGCAGCGACTTGTTTATGTGCCACCTCCTCACCTTCGAGAGATTCTACAGCGCCATGGTTGTGTGCCACCACCTCCACCAGATGCTCTGCCTCCTGCAGATGGGCAATGAGGCCATTCTTTGATTCTCCACCTTTAGAATGTTGTTCTTGGGTCTTGTTGTCTTTTTGGGTTCCTTTCTTCGGCTATCCTATCGCCATTTTGATGATATCAAAGGGGGAGAAGTAGTATGTAGATCTTATATAGTTTGTATGGCTTGTATGCATATGGGCTTGCTTGAATGCCGTATCATTGTGTTTCATTTGCATTTTGTTTAGGTGGGTCTTGGGTCTTCTCCGGGGAAGCCACCACCTACTTCGGAGGAATGTTCGGATGGAAGTTGGGCACTGTCGGGAAGGTCCAGGACTCACCGCCCATGGTCGAGCCCACCCAGAAATACTGGGTCTTCTAGCCCTTCTGGGAGGAGTCCTTGGCAGAGAGGGTCACACAACTCCTTCCCCTCTTCACCTGAAGGTAGAAGAAGCCCTTACCTGCATGGGTATGCTCCTTCAGCTCGAAAAAGACATGGAAGAGGTCCAGCGAAGTGTCAACCCCGCACGAACGACAAAGAAAGATGAAGGAGAAAATGAAGGTATAGGAGTTGGAGACCAACTGGACTGGAGCCAGTTGGTAGAATCGAAGCAATTTGGCAACAAAAAGATGGTGAGGCAGGCAAAACCTGCACTTCCAGGCCAAGAGGAAAGAACAAAAGAAACCAGAGTGAGTGTCCAGACTGGACTCGTGAGGCTCCGACGGAGAGAAATGGTAACGCCACAACAACCCGTACTGACCCTCAAGTCGCTTCACCTCGCCCTCAGTCAACTCGTTGCGAAGAGGCTCCGATAGCATCGTAAACACCCTCGGGGCCCCATCAACCTCTTGCCCCACAGCCTCGGGATGTTGATCCGCCATGGAGTAACCAGGGGAGCTAGTGGAAGAAGAAGAAGGCACTAAGCCGGATGACTCAGGAGGAAGCAGAAGTTGGCGGATCGCTGTCGCCGTAACCTCTGCAAGCTCTGCAAAGGCCACCGTAACACTTCTCTCTTCTGGATTGCCCTTGCGGTGCATGAGCCTCTCACAAATGCAAAATAGATGGAGGAAAAACCCTAACCAAGGGAAGCCTGGAGTGTAAACATGCGCTATGCTTATAACCCCCAGCGGGAAGTGGCGCGACGTTCCAGTCTCCCGAAAAGGGGCCTCTACATATCAATTCATAATAATTATCATCATTACGGGTGTATCCCTAGGACAATCGCATCAAGTGACCCCTGCCAAGTGGAAATCCCCAATCAACTCAAGCCACCAACGTCTTCCCCAAAGTGCTACTCGACTGAGCCAATCCTTGGCTCGGGAGTAGGAGGAAAAATTGATCTAGAGTGATTAATTTAATTTATTTAATTTCAGATTGCTACACCCTCCCCCACTTTAATGAATTTGGTCCTCCAAATTCATCGAACTATCGAAACAAAAGATAATTACAGATACTGACCTTAGAATAAGTTGGGATACTGCTTCTTGATCGCCTCTTCAGATTCCCATGTGGCATCTTCAATTCCACTCCTACTCCATTGGGCCTTGACCATCGATATGGACGGATTCCTCAGTTGTTGTTGCTTCCAGTCCAACATCTTAATGGGCTTCTCTTCGTAGGATAAGTCCTCCTTCATCTCTAAATCCGCATGCTGGATGACATGCGAGGGGTCATACACATACTTCCACAACATGGATACATGGAAGACATTATGAATGCCTAACAACTGGGGTGGCAATGCCAGCCTGTATGCAACTTCGCCAACCCTCTCGAAGATTTCAAACGGCCCAAAAAATCTCGGACTCAACTTACCCCAGATTCCAAATCTCCAGACTCCTCTCATGGGTGAGACTTTTAGAAATACATGCTCACCAATCTAGAATTCCAAGTCCCTTCTTCAGTTATCAGCATAGCTCTTCTGTCTAGACTGAGTAACTTGCAGATGGTCTCTGATGATCTGAATATTCTTGGATGACTCAGAGATGAGATTTGGTCTGAGCCATTGCTTCTCTCATACTTCTTCCTAGCACAGAGGTGACCTGCAGTTCCTTCCATACAAAGTCTCAAATGGTGCCATCTGAATGCTGGACTGGTAACTATTATTATAGGCAAATTTAATTAAAGGCAAGTGTTCATGCCAACTGCCTCCGAAATCAATCATGCAGGCCCTTAACATGTCTTCGATAATCTTGTTGGTCCTCTCCGTCTGTCCATCAATTTGAGGATAAAAAGCGGTGTTGAAGTTCATACGATTTCCCAGGGATGCCTGCAATCCTTTCCAAAAGTGGGAAGTAAATCTGGGATCTCTGTCAGATACAATAGATATAGAAACACCATGCAGCCTCACTATTTTCTTCATGTACAAGACAGCCAATACATCCCCAGTCCATTTTGACTAACCCATGTTTTTGCTTCTAAATCGTAGGTTCCACTTTGTGGTCAATCATTTGCCATGTCAACCATGAAGGGCGAATCATGGAGGACAATATTCATCTTTAATGTCCAGATCAGAGGATTTTCGTTAGACTTATAAATAGGACAATGATTAGGGCGTCCGCTAGACAAAAAAATGGAGGAGTTGAGGACTGCACGAGCTTGAGCGAGTAGAGTCCAAGGAAGAACGATGGTCGAACGAGCTGAGGGGAAAAGGCTTCATCCCAGGAAAAGGAATTTCACCCTATACTTCTTCAGATTCTCTAACACGTTCAGAAGGGATTCACTGTGCCAAGTTCATCATCCGAGGATCAACTTTGTTTGGCTACAGCAGGGAGATCAACACCCCTTCGCCAGAATACTCCAAGCCAAACTCCTGCAGTAGAAAGGGGGAGCTCATCTTTAATTTGTCTTGATCATATTTGCTGGTTCATCATATATCTGATCTCGTTTGTAGTAAATCACAGATACTGGTATGTGTGTGTGGTCGAAGATTACATCTCTGTGTGATAGATTGTTTGACGACTCTGTGTCTATGTGTGGCTGGAGGTCTACGACCTCGTGGGTGTGTGGCCACTGCATTTGAGCAACGTATTTTAGTGGAATCCTCTCGAGTTGAGAGGGGTGGATGTAGGATTGCACTTGGGTGCATCCGAACCACCTAAAAATCATTGCGTCCTGTGGTTTCCTATTGGTGTGGTTGCTTGAAATACCCTTGTGTTGTGTCGTGCTGTCTAACTTTTATCGCTCCTTTATTCAGCGATCACATTCACATGGGTGTTTATCTTGGCGAACATTAAGTGTGCTTGTCATCATATCAATCTGTTTGCTCCGCTTTAGATTAGTTTTCACATCGAAGTCAATTTTTATTCTTGCATCTTGTCTAATCATTTTTATTTACCTGGCAACCAATTCACCCCCTCTTGCTTGCCAATTCAGTGGGACAATAATTGGTATCATAGCCTCAGCTCTAAATCTTGAAGAACCTCACTGTTCTTAGAGTGATCCGTTTCTGAAATGGCAAAGAAAGG
>JANBPO010007661.1:0-20342 GCA_024336825.1 Amorphophallus titanum | reverse complement strand
GGCGGCGTCTCGCGCTGCTCAAGTTCCCGTACACCTATGTGCCGGAGGGAACGCCCCTGGCGGGCCCGTCCGAGCGCCGTGGGGACCCGCGCATGGAATACGTCCACAACGACCCCGACGTGCTCACAGCAGCCCTCTCCTGGCTCGTGGACGGGGCGCGTGGCTGGTACGCCAACGACCGGATGATGTCCCCGCTCCCCGCTTCCGTGGAGGCGGACACGGTGGCCTGGCGGGCCAAGACTGACCGGGTGATGGGGTTCCTGGCGGACTGCGCGGAGTTCGACCGGGACGCGTTCACGCCCGGGGCCGAACTGCTCAAGGCGTTCAACCAGTGGCTGGAGACGGAGGGCAACCGGCCGTGGAACGCCAAGACGCTGGGCGACCGATTCGGCGGCCACGACGCGGTGAAGTCCGCCAAGGTGGAGCCGGGGAAGCAGTACGTGACCGTGGGCGCCACCCGGAAACAGGTGCGCGGCTGGTCGGGGCTGCGTCTCACCGTGGCGCCGAACCCGTTCGCTTGAGGACTTGACCCGATCGGGTCATCCATGACATGCTGTGAACACAACGACGGAGCAGACGAACAAGGGGATCAAGATGACGAACAGCCCGATCAACAAGGTGACGCTTCACGACAACGCGGCCGACGTGGAGCCGAGTTACCGGGGGACGATCTACCGCCTGGACAGGGAGGGCGTCACCTCCTACCTCACGGGGAAGGACGCGCTGACCGTGGTGAATCTCGCGATGATGGAGGGCCGGCGCTTTGTCGAGGAAATGAGCTCCAGCCAGGGCAACCACAGGATCCGCTACACGGGCGGCACGGAGATCCACCTGTTCGAGGTGGCTGCGCCTGCCCCACAGGCGGACTGGGGGCACACGTTCACGGCGAACAGGGCTCACCGCTTTGACCGGTCCACCCACAAGGCTCTGTGCCACAAGGGGATCACGTCTTACGAAACGAGGAACCCAGGAGACCGGTACGCCACCCGGGAGGACTACCTGTCGCCTCTGTGGGACCTCTGTCCCCGCTGCGACGCGATCCAGCCGGCCGCTGCTCAGCTTTCCGGTGAATAAAGAAATAGTTAACTCTTTCAAATGAGCTGCACCGGCAACCCCCCACCCTCATCCCTCATTTGCGACAACTGCGGGCAGGCGGCAATTGTTGACACGCTAAAATTAACGCTTAAAAGAATTCACGTCTCTTCAGGCATGCTTAAATCAATGCCAAAAAGGATTTGTACTTCTCAAAAGAGATGCATGTTAATATGCATCCCTTTTCCCCAATGCTAACTCATTTTCACCTTTTTTCATATTTTTCAGGAATGGGCAAACAAGAAAAAGAACAAAATAGAAGAAGAGGAGAATAAAAGGGTTGAACTGGCAGCCAGCCCCTCCATCCTCATGAACTGGCGACCAAGCCCAGCCCCTTCCACTAGCGTTAGAAAAGACAAAGCAAGAAAAAAAATTGAGAAAAGGAATAGGACAAGAGGTGAGCTGGTGGCTCACCCCCTCTACCCATTGATATGGCGACCAATAAAAAAGACCAACTAAAAGAACAAGACCGAAGCAACTGAACCGACGCCCTCTCCCTCCAAGGTGAATCGGTAGCCAAGGCACTTCCCCACTTGATATGGCGGCGAGCAAAAGCAAAGCAAAAAATAAATGAAAATGAAACCCCTGAACCGATGGACCTTCAAGAACCCCTCACCTGGTAAGGGATCTAACCCACATCCGTTGGTTTCTCCCCTGCAAACCGGCCAAAGGACGCTTCCTCGTCACCTCAAGCTCCCCAAAATGGCAAGCACTACAAAGCTACAAGCCTTCGTTTGCAGCAGCAGAGTCATACTAGTGGCCATTAGTCAATCACAGGGAGGCACCCTGCCTACCTCCTGCTGCCCCTAAGCGCAAGCTCATGATGGCTTCGAACGGGAAAAGGAGAGTAGAGAGAGGAAGAAGAAGGGGGAGTGGGGAGAGTCGATTCCCCGCATCCACCCCTATAAAAGGGACTCAAGCTCTAAAGAAAAAGGAGGTTGGGGGAGTTTGGACAGCTGACTGGCTCATAAAATAGGGGCTGGCTATTGAAGAGTTCAAAGGGTGTGCCATTCTTAAAAAAAAAAGAGCCCATCTGTGCACCCGGCTGCCTTGAGGGAATCCAAGGCTAGCGGAGACTAACGGAGGTCCCTATGACAAACTCGCCAGTCCAAAGGAACGAAATGTCCAATGGAGGGCTTGTAAGTCACGGAGAGTTGAGGCTAAATCGATAAAACTCCGAGAAACGTGGGACTATACTCACGGAATGGAATATAGTGCCAACGGTATGTACCTCTCTCAAGTTACAGAAAAAGTTCAGAAAACAGGAAACAATAAATAGCGCCTCTCAGAAGGTCGCTAATTAATGAAATAGCGCCTTTATGAGGGTCGCTACCAAGACAATTATCTATTACTTCAGAACTTTCAAATAAAATAGCGCCCTTGAGAGGGTCGCTGGTTTATGAAGAAACGCCAATTCAGGTGTCGTCATTTAAATAGGTTATCGGTTCAAATTAATATTAAATCCAGAAATTTTACTAAATGACGCCCTTGACAGGGTCGTCCTTCAAGTTCCTGCACGAGGGTCGTTTACGGCACCTCGTGTCATTTTTCTTCCGTTTCTGCATGAACGTAGTGTATACCGTGTGTCGTTTTCAGTTTACTGCACGAAGGTAGTGTATACCTCGTGTCATTTTCAGTTTACTGCACGAAGGTAATGTATACCTCGTGTCATTTTCAGTTTACTGCACGAAGGTAGTGTATACCTCGTGTCATTTTTCTATTTTCTGCACAAAGATAATTGACGCCACTTTCAGGGGCGTTAAATTAAATAATAAGGGCGGGATAAATTAAGCTAATTGACGCTAATTGACGCCACTTCCAGGGACGTTACATTTAAAAATAACGCCTTACAACAGAGCGTCATTTACAGTTTGGACAGGAGAAAGATAACAATAACAATCTAGCAAGTCAATCAGGCGTAGTGATATATGAACATCAGTACGTAGGAAGATATCAAGAAATTCAGGAGGATAATCATGCAGGAGAATTTAATAAAACATGTTTCTGTTGTTAAGTCTTGAGCACAAGTGGTTTAACATATATTAACGTGATAATTGACAATCTGTCCATAAATAACGCCTTCCACGAGGTCGCTAATTCTAGGAGTAGCGACTTTGTGAAAGTCGCTATTTAACTGAGACTTCGAAGCTATAAACCGAGAGACAAAAATAACTAGATGCATGCATGATACATGTAATTTATTGGGTTTGGCTTAAATCTTGAGAAAACCTACCTTTTTGAAGCTAACTTGGCGAAGTCCTAGATGATTTGTGGAAAGAGGAAAGATGCAGAACCGTACGAAGAACAGGAAGAAGAAGAAGAAGATCAGCCGGACGTCAAAGGGACTGCAACTGAGTCTTTAGCGAACTTCTATGGTCGTTCCTGGGAGAGCATGTTGCAGGAAGTTAGAAGAAGAAAGGACGTAAGGGAAAGATGATATATACACATCACTTACCGAGGCCTTACTCTGACTTACGAACAAGGCAATGGACGAACAAGGTATTTAAGTCTCTGGGGACAGGTATTTATAGAGTTTAAGAATCCTATTAAGTTCTCATTACGTTTGGGATTAGTATAGTCCGTAACGGACCTTTCCTAACATAACTCTTACCTAAATAACTCCTTCCTTCCCTGTTTGATCGGAAAATGGCCAGCCGCTTTTATTTTACGGTTCTCAGATAAATGGCGCCTTGTAAAGGGGCGTCCTTATGAATTGGCGGCCATGATTGGGGCGTTTTTCAATAAATTGACGCCTGGAGGGAAACACTCCGTTACTTTAAATAACGCCTACTTAAGGGGCGTCCTTTATAAGTTGTTATTATGATTAGGATTCGAACCACGTTTACTAAATGAAGTGACGCCACTTATAGGGGCGTCTATTTAATTAATTAGCGACTGTTTGTAAGTCGCTATTTGTATTATTGAAATTTTTATTTCCTCGAAAATTTAGGGTTGCTACAGGCTGGCTCTCTGAAGAGTCCTCGAGCTCATCTAAAGACGAGGGAGCACACGTGGGTGGGCAGCCCGAGCATAAGTTATACTCCTTCCCACTCGAGAAGACTCTGGACATCTTCTTCGCGTGTAAGCGCGCAGGGCTAATTACCCCATCGCCTATTGAGCAGGCACCCGGGGCGGCCTTTCATCAGGGCTATTGCCCATATCATGAGGTGGTAGGCTACATCGTCCACGATTGTGAGCCATTCAAGGGGTTGATGAACAAAAAAATCCCTTTGCTCAGCTCGGACCTTTCGTCTAGGTCGATGAACAAAAAGAAAAGAGAGCCCCTTTCGCTCGGCTCGGACATTCCGTTCGGGTTGATGAACAAAAGAGAACCCTCTTTGCTCGGCTCGGACCTCCCATCCAGGTCGATGAACAAAAGACCCCCCTTTCTTGCTTTGGCACTAATCCCGTGTCAATGAATAAACCACATCAATCTACGGTGCTTCATTGGCATCGACGAATAAACCCTTCACTCTAATTTCTCATTCTAAACCAATGAACGGACAAACTCCACCTGTTCCGTTGGGCCCCTTACAAAGCCTTTGCATCGGACTTCCCCGTCCGAGTCGATGAATAAACAACTTTCCATAAAACCTAGCACGGGTCACCAACTCCCCCTCGGGATTGGCCTCATCTAAGTCATCTTAGGCCTTTTGCCAAAGACGGCGCATAAATCCTATCCTCTTGCTTCGGTATTAACCTCATATCGATGACTAAACCCCCACTCAGGCTGACATCTCGATCCACGTGCATAAGTGGTGAAGCGGTCCCCTCATCCCTTCACTGAAGAAGTGAGCACTTTTTTGTGAATTCACACTAGACTGGCTGTCTACTGGCTTGGAAGAGAAGATATCCTGTTAAAGGATTCTACACCCGTGGGCCCCACGCACTCGTCCCTCGCTTGCGCCACCCACGAGTGGGGGGCATTTGTGGACGTCAAAAAGATGATCATACGGCATGCACGTCCCGACACCCGAGAGCAAGTCAAAGATGGAAAGACCGAACAAACTCTGTACCTCCCCCGAGCAGGACAAATACATGCCTGGTGCTCCGTCACCCAACAAGGGAGCCTCTCAAGTAGAAAAGATGGCCCCGGCTCCTCAATTGGTGAGGCAGGAGGGTGAATTAGGAAAAAAACTGGGATCTCAGACACAGGTTTGGCACGCATCGGGAACTACTCAGAGTCCTAAACCAAAACTCGGAGGCTTCTAACCAAATACCCCGGAGGCAGTGCATTACAACTAAGCATCACAGGAGGGCAAGTGTTCATCTGAATCCAGAAGGGCAAACTCTGAACTGACGAAGTCAGGAGTCACCGATCCGTCGTCGAGACACCAGGCAAGCGAAGGCCTACGAAAAAGAGGCAAAAGCCCTAGAAAAACCTATATAGACAAGACAGACCCTAAGGCATACACGACTTGATTATCATGCACACCCTTCTAGACACGATCGCACACACACAACTAGAACGTCATGCACACAACACAATACTGACCTCGGGCAAGACCATGAGAGGGCTAACCCGGGAAGGTCATGACGTGCGAGAAACGCGAGAGTCACGTGTCATGTGACAGAAGCACCTCCTCACTAGAAGAACAGCCAGCTATGTCCACTGACATCTTATGCTGCGCCTCAAGTATCCATCTACGATGCTGAAAACACGATAGAGACTGAGACACTGTTTGAACAGAACAAGGAACTACAGTAACGAGTGACTAGTCAGGGTCACGCCCGTCGACGTTCATCCAAACGCCCCTGACCATGTGTGGACACACAAGCTCAATGCCATGAGCTAGGCCTCTAGCTAATTTTCTCCCCCAACGGACGCTACTGCCAGGCAAGGGAGCCCACAGAAACTAGCTTAAAAATCGTGTCTCGAGAACTACCACACCATTACTCTTAGGTGGGCTGACACGCCGAAACGTGTCATCAGGCTACAACTAGTGGAGGCTCACTGGACATAGACACCAAAATACAAGTGCTGGAGTACAGACAGGCTAAACAAGCACTGTCACATGTACTACAAAGCACAAAGGTAGTATAACAACTACCAACAGACTCAGGACAAGGTAACTAGACCTACTAACGCATGATCCTTGAGTCTCACGACTCGGAGGCAAGATCGCCTTACAACGACGGAGACACGCCTCCAATCGGTCTAATCCTAAGCCAGAGGAAATGACACAATCGCATGAAATGACTCATGGGGGCCTGAGGGAACACCGAGACCCTCAGCACACCTAGATACGTAGATCGAGATAAGACGACACCTCAAGGCATCCAGAACCACTATCTCAGGCTAAATAGAATAGCCAAGACACACACAAGGTCACCTGTCAACCACCCAAACCCCGACTACTGCTTCTCCGATGCTCTGTTCTTCTTCATCCGACGACCTTAGAAATCTCTACGGCTGGAGCATTAAGAAGCCAACTACTTCTTCCTTCACCTTGTGGCTGTGCATCACCCCCTCTTTTCTACTACTAAGAAGGGAAAGCCTCTATTTCCTTGTCCGTGGCAAAGCTGCTGTTTCTGCAGAAGCCGCGACATCTTCTTCCTTACCGACTGACTGCTACCTCTTCGACTTTCTGAACTAGGGAAGCTATCTTTTCTTCTCTGATTCGTGAAGCTACCATTGCTGTTGCTTCTAGTTCTGTTGAAGCTGTAGTACCCCCTTCCCTATTCTTGCCAGATTGTAGTGATATTACTGCATATCATCATCTTCTCTTCTCCGTTCTGTCAACCAAATCAAGCCAAAAGGTTGGTGTTCTCAAGTACTAAGCCTAAAATAATAAATCCCAGATCATATGCATGTATGTAGGTCCTTTAGTATTGGATTCAGTGGTTTTACGATTATTTTTCTGAAACATAGTAATAGAGTGACTCTGACTTGGGCGCACTATTGAATTCATGACTGTGTGTGCAGTTGTTACTTGTTAGTTATTTAATAAATACACATGTTCAAAATTTAATAACCTTGAACTAGGACATCTAATCTAATGCATGAGTATACTGCTAGAATCCTGCTATTTTTCTCTACCTGTCCATGTGTTTCTTCCTGCAAATTTATTTTTATAGGAAAAGTGCTACTATTCATGATCAAATTATACATGATTTGTGATGTCCCGAACCCTTTCAGATCCTTCTTCTTGGATCCTGAATCTGTGTTTTTGGTGAATTTAGTTCTATTGTGTCTGGAATTATCTTCTGGACATCTTTCGTGATTGGATCCGTGTGATTCGGGTCAGTTTTGGTGGTCAAAACATGTTCCGTGACTTTTTTCGCGTATTTTTCTATTCCCGTGTGTGTGTTTTGGCAAAACCGACGAAACTCTGTAGTGGGCAAACCGGGTCGTTCATCTACCCACGAGTGGTACCGTTGCGATCGACACGTTGCGAGGATCGAGGAAATACGTAGGTCCGAAGACCACCATTACGCATAGCGAAAGCTTCCGATCGGGCATGGCCCGACCTTCCGTCAGTCCCATTTCAGATACCGTGGGCTCACATCGACAAGCATGCATTAACGTGGCATGTGCGAACACATCTCTATGTGTAATGCACATATTAGTAAAATCATTATGACAGATAGTTTAAACTTAAATAATCTTTTTTTTGTTCGACTTATGGTTGGTCATGTTGATTAGCCCATGCCATGGGAGGCATGAGTTAGCTCGAGAACGAGTGGGGAGTTAAAACGGCACAAAAGGGGTGTTTTATTCAAAACCGACGCGACTAGGCGTAGGTAAAGCATTCCATGGCACAGGGTAATGTAGGCATAGCGTTAGAATGGCGTGGGGGAGGCGAACGGACTTAACCGACGCGGTCTACCCGGTGCGCACCAAATTAGGTCGAGTCAGGTGGAAGCCATTTAAAATTTGGTGAAGTTGAGTGTAATGTTAAATCGGCGCAGTGGGGTACCGCGCCGTATTAGGGTGTGCCGGATTAGTCAAATTTTTAGGTTTTTTTTTGTTTATTCGAATTATCAAGTTGTTTGTGAATATTTTGATGTTAACTGTGTTAATTGACGAATGGATTGAGGTCCTAGATGCCCTAGAAACAAGGTCAGAGCTCGTGCGAGGTTAGTACTCGAGCACGAAAACTTGTTATTTTGGAGGCATGCCTCATTAAGCCTGAGTTATGAGGGCAATTGACTAACTAAGTTTGGCGAAATTCGGGTAGCATCTCCCCATATCCAGAGGATTGCGGGGGAGAAGGGGAGGCATACTCACATAACTGGAGTAAGCTCCTTAATATCAGGTGGCACAATGGTGGCCGGTAGACCCAAATGGATGGAAGACCCCGAGGGCTAGCCTACGAGGGGCACCAATTTTCCATGGGCCGAAGCATGATCAAAAGGGATGACCAGTGAGAGAGGAAACCCCGAGGGCTAGCCTACACCACTGTTCCCCTCGGGATAGTGGGTTTAATATTGGGCTAGGAGCCCTATTAATGTTCACCTTCTGGCGGCCTATGGAGAGTTATGTTATATTGTTATAAAATGTAATTTTATTTCTACCAGAATAGATCATTAGTTTTGTGAATTTATTTCCTACTATTGTTTAGAATTTCAATGCATAAGTACAACATCCCAAATAACCCTTCTGAGCTTCCTAGCATGTGGGTGACGGTGTAGGATCCGAATGGTATCGGGTCTGACTCAGTTTTTGCATCTTGGGTCATTATAGTTGGTATTAGAGAAGAGTTGTGGAAATGCATGGGAATTCGAGATGATTGCAGTGACTTAGAGTTCAGAGAGTCTAGTATAGTTGGCAGCTAGCATAAGGTGCATTATTTTATTCACCTCCCTTGTTTTCTATGTTTGTGTTAAGGGTCAGGTGGCACCGAGGAGGCAGGTTTGATCATTGTTAGAGGTGCCAGCAGGGGTGCGGGAGGAGCCGAGTAGAGAAGAACGGGTGGCCAGTCATTTCCTCCAGAGGTAGCGGCCCTAGGTGTGCCAGGTGAGGCTGAGTTTTATGTCGGCATGTATTGGTTCTTTGTACGATAGATGAGGCAACAACATTGTGGTCAGGAGGCTGGCGAGGGTAGTTCATCGCACAGTGGCTATGGACGTGTTTTGTGAGAGTTTCTATAAGTTTACCCACTGACATTTGAGGGCCAGCTAGATCCCGATGTAGCAAGATCATGGATTGATGCAGGGGAAAGGGCGTTCCGGTCAATGGAGAGTGTAGATGACGAGTTACCAGTTGTAGGGTCCAACTCTTTCTTGGTGGTCTTCAGAGTGGGAGACGACTTTCTAGTCTCGTCCCCTCCGATAGATTTCATGGCAGAAGTTCCTCACTGTGTGTGAGCGTGCCTTTAGCCCAACTCGTGTCAGAACAAGGAGGATCTACCAGTTGATGGAGTTGTCACAGGGAGATATGATGCTGATGCACTATTGATATCAGTTTATAGAGTTGGGTCACTATGAATCCCATATCATGACAGATGAAAGATGTTGTGCCCTAATTCTGATGATGGTTTTGATGTTGACAATCAATGAGTCATGACTAAAATCAAACATGCATAAACATTGTTCTTTGAATGCTGACCTGGAATTAAAGCATTCACTACACCCTTCAATTTCTCTAGTTCTATTCTGAGTAGAAAAGTATTATCAATAATTTTGGCAATTGAGCAGAAGGTGGTAGCTTGAGTGTCTTGAATGTTGCTGACCATCTCTGCAATTCTGTTGCATACACCCAGAAGTGACTCCAAGAGCTCGTGAGATGCTGCATCTGAACTTTGTTTATCAACTAAAAAGTGCAGCCATTGTGTCATCATGGAGTTTTCCAAGAGCTATAACCTAGAATTCACTCGATTAATGTTGAAATCTATGTAAAGAAATAGAGCATCCATCCTATCATTCTGATTCATCACCATAGTCATCAGATTGGACAACATTTCAGCTATGGTGGGCTCAGGTGCTGCATGCCCTTCGGTTGAAGATTGTTCTCCATCAGGTTGCTCAGGTGAGAGTGGGGGTTGAACTCCAAATCCAAATAATCCTCCCATATGAGGTCCATGTGAGGGGGCCAGTCCAAAGAACATTCTGGGATACATATGGAAATGAGGGGCAGGACCCATGACATAGTCCTGTGAATCCTCCTCCGCTGCCGCTGGGACCACTAAAGGTGGAGTTTCCCCAACAACTTCTGGTACCGTCTGAGGTTGTTCTTGGTGAGCTTATTCAACAACCTCTTGAGCTATCTGAGGTTCTTCTTGATGAGCTTCTTCATCCCCCTGTTGAACTTCTTGATGTTCAACTTCTTGCTCCTCAACTACCAGGTCAGTAATCTCTTCCAGGCATCTTTCCACAATATCTCTCAAGATGTCAGCAGCATATTCAGCTATATTAGCATCATCAACACCAGGTTCTTCAATGAATTCTGTCTCTCCTTCCTGTTTAATTTGCTGAGGCTGGTCCACTTGTGGCTGTCCAATATCAGGTTCCATTCCAAATTTGTCAAATAGTTCACTGATCTCCTGATCAAGATGTTCCAATGATGGTTCTTCTTGTAGCCCTGTTTCTTCAACTTCCTTCTCTGGCAGAGATTCCTCTGCTGGTTCCTCAGCTACTTGCTGTTCAAGTTCTCTCTCTGCTTCTGCTTGTAACTCAACACTTGGGATGGCGGCTTTCGATCATCTTCTGACCGCGGCAGTTGGCTGGGACACTGTTGACGGGTTGCCGATCGATCTCTGGGAGCGGCGATCGCCGAATGTGTGCCGGCGTATTTCCCGAGAAATTAATTCCCGGACTGCTACTGTTGGCCTGACTCAGATCAGATCTGTGCGCCTCCATGACAAAAATTTCTGTGCTCAGATCCAGAGGCAGATCGAGGCGAGATTGGCGCCGTTGGAAAGCTGACTTGAAGGACTACAACATATAACTATTTCAGATCCATCCAACAAGTGGATTTCAAATAAAAACTTCTGTGGATTGCTATTGTATCTGGCTCGAAATTACAGACACTCAGGACAGAACTAGATCTACCTGAAAATGAATTTTGACCAAAACAAAAAGGGTGGATCTAGACTCTAGGAAAAGTATGGGTAGAAGGGGGGGTGTGAGGAACACGTGGTAATTTTTTGGGATTTTATGAATAAGGCTAAGGGGGAGGAAAAAATAGCTGAAGCAGGGGCTAGTTCGCAGGTCTGCTGAAATGCAGATTGTGCAGGGTGGATATAAAAAGTCGGGAAAAATATCAAACGATGGCAGAATGGGAGGAAATATATATGGATGGAAATCTAACACGAAGGGGAACAATCCCTCAAAGTCTCAGCTCGGTCAGAGCTGTGGACTGGGAGAACTGACCTGATCTTTAGGCCGATGTCAGGGATTTCGAGATTCAGGACAGCAAGGTGGAGGGTGGCTTGTGGCGGCTCGTTGGCGGCACGAATGGCGGCGGTAGTGGAGATGATTGAGCTTCACACCCAGGGGAAGAGATAAACCTTAGAATTCACCAAGATATTGTAGGGAATCCACCCTAGAAAGGTAGCAATCCAGTTGCAAGGGAGAGGGGAGAGAGGAGGAGGAGGGGCGCCCTTGGCATCCTTGGCAATTTTCACATAATTTCTGTCATTAATTCCTTGAAAAATAGAAATACAAGGTATATATATAGAATACAAAATGACCTAAACTATCCTTAGATCTAGGGTTAGGGAGGGACAAATGGGGGACAAAGAGGGGGGCGCCCCCTTGAAAAGGGCGAGAGAAGTTTGAATTCTTCTTCCTCCCTCTCCTGGGTCCAAGTCCAAGGTGGACCATAGACTAGCCCCCCGTGGACCCTAGCAGTCAAATGGCCCAATGGGAGAGAGGGTGGGGTCCCGCCAGGCCCAAGTGGCCTATTTACAAAGAAACCCACTAATTTAGCCTAATTAAACACACAAAAACACAAATACAAATACAAATATAAATACACTCCAAATACATAACTCAATGTGGAGACTCCAGACTGTCCCCCAGCCACAAGAAAGTTGACGTCGCCCAAGCCACGCTACGTGTCCAGTACTGGTGGCCTGCTGAGTAGAGCTAATCTCTGGCTCTAGTGTCCGCACCAATTCTCCCCGGGTGGTAGAAAGTCGACCCCGTCAAATAAGGGTCTCGGTCACTCTGGTATCACTCCAGTAGGTCTGGATCTAGCTGTTGTAGCTCTACCCAGGTGATCCAGGTATCCTCGGTCACGTGCCATCCGCTCCATCGCGCTAGGTAGCGCGGGTAAGCCCCACTCCTAGTAACAGTCACTTGCTCATCCAGTATATGCTCTATCTGCTTGCGCTGCTGTCGGAATGAGACTGGTGGTGGACACTCAGGGGTGGAGTCACTCACAAGGGGTGGATATGGCCCGAAGGGCTTACTAGGAATCACCGCGGGATCCCTCTAGGCAACCAGATTTGACACGTTGAAGGTAGAGCTGATCCCAGACTCCTTAGACAAGTCTACAACATATGCATTAGACCCGACTCGCCTCAATACTCAAAAGGGACCAGCGCCGTGAGCTTACAGTTTCTTCACGGTTCTAGAGGGAAACCATCCAGGTCTGACCCTGATCATGACATATTCGCCCTCCTAGAACTCATGGTGGTGTCTATGTGCGTCGGCCAATTCCTTGTACCGTACATTGCTAGTTTTAATGTGACGATGAATGTCGTCATGCAAACTTCTAACATGCTCAGCAAATGACTCAGTTGACTCTGACACTCGAGCATGAACGGGTAGGGGGACAAGATCCACTGGCTTCCTAGGCACCCGCCCCCCGCGTCGGCGGGGGGACCGCGGGGAGGGGAAGCAAACTATCGACAGTGCGTCGAGCTTGGACGTCCGATCGAGGTGCAGCCAGCTTCTGAATGATGGTCGAGGGACGTTGAAGGATGCCAGAAGGCCTGGCGCCGAGCTGTTGTCATTGGATGGAGATGGCGGCCGCGGCTTGGGGCCTGTGCAGTTTTGCCGCGCAGGACAGATTGGCGCAGTCGTGGTGCGTTGGCCGGTACGGGTGCTGAGGAACTCCAATCATGACGGGACCAAGTCGTGGACGTTGCTGACAGGGCGGTCTATGAACCCTCCGTCTGATCACCTTGCTGGACGTGGTCACAGGAACGGCCGGCGTCAGGTTTCTGGGTGAACAGTTAGACCAGTCGCAGGTAGCTATAGGGGAACTCCCAGTGCAGACGTCGGATCGGGACGAGACCACTTGCGTTAGTTCCATATCATCCAAGGCTGTGACTTTTATGAAGACCATCTGACTGGAAACAGAGAGGAAGAGGGGGTGTCGGGGCTGACTTGACAGCAGCCTGTCTTGGGTGAATAGGGGGCTTCGGGTCTGGTGCGACTAAGGGAGAATGGCCACCCTGGATGGAGACAATGTCAAAACCTGGCAGGACCACCTCTGGAGCATCGGTGCTTCGGAGGATCAGAACTCTCGTGAAGAGAGCTCTGACTGAATCGCACAGGGGCAGGCGGTGGAGCTGCTACCAGATGGTGCTCTGGTCCAGACCTGAGTTTGGCGCAGTTGCACGGGAATGGGTGGCACGACTGGTGCCAAGGTCGGATCGCCGCGGGATCACTTCTGGAACGAAGCTGACTCGATGATGTACGACTCCACAGAAGAAAGCTTTGGCTGGTTCACACCATGGATGCCGGGGAAGTCGCTGCAAACTTGACCTCTGTTGCAGGCTGGTTGCAGAGAGCAGCAGTGTGGCCTTCTCGTCCCACGGGAGGGCGTAGCGATGACAGGGCGACTCCGGGATGCCGTGGACGCTTGGAGTAGGGGAGGGCGGACCTGAGTTGCAGAGGGTGAGGGGGCTGGGGCGTGGGAAGCAGGCATGTGTTGTGTGGGGTTATGTATGAAGAGGAAGAGAGAGGCAGAGAGAGGGAGATTGAGAGAGAGATGAGAGCATGTGAGATGGGTGAGAGGAGAGAAGGGTAAGAGGCGGTGGGTGAGCATTTGTGCATGGCCGTGGTGGAGAGGGAGAGCGGAGGTGCGCATGTGTATGGGTAGTTAGAGAGGGTCTGAGATGATGGTTTGGGGGATGTGAAGAGGAGTGTGAGGGTGTGGCTGCTGTGGTAGGTGTGTGGGCAAGTGACGGAGAGAGGGATCAGGGTAAGGGGCAAAGTCACCAATGGAGAGGAGAGAGGTCGAGGACGATGGCTGTGGCGGGGACGGTGGAGGCTTACTGCGGACAGGAGGGCGGAGGGAAGGAGAGAGAAGAACAACCGTGGCTGGTGGTGGGTGGTTGGCAGAGCAGAGGATGTGTGTGCGAGTGTGGGGAGAGTTGAAAAGAGAAGGAGAAGGGGAGGAAGCTACAGGTGAGAAGGCTGCATGTGCATGATGTGGGAGAGGGAGAGACTACGAGAGAGGCGCAGAGGGAGTTTTAGTGTGAGAGAGAGAGACGATATGAGGGAGAGAGAGAGATAGAGAGAGCTATGGCAGCGAGGGGGGTGCAGGTGAGTGTGTAGGGAGATGAAGAGAGAGGGGGAGGTGCGTTCGGGTGTGCCGGTGCGGTGGTTGTGGCGGTGTGTGGGTTAGTGTGTGTGTGTGTGTGGAGGAGAGGGAGAGAGGGGGTAGAGAGAGAGATGCGGGAAGAGAGAGGGAGAGTAGACGGGGCTGAGATGGCCGAGAGAGAGGGAGTGGGAGATGCTACCGGAGGGGTGCCGTGTGTGGGCCACGGTGGTGGTGAGTGCTGGACGCCGATGTGGGGGCGGTTAGTAGGTGGTGTGGAGCTGCCGCGAACAGTGGGTTGGAGAGAGAAAGAGAGGAGGAGACGGGAGGTGAGAGATGACGGAGGGAAGGGAGGGAGCTCGCGCCGTGGTGAAGAGGGGGAGCGGAGAAGGGAGAAAGAGAAGAGAGATAGAGAGAGAGGGGGGTCTGACGGGAGAGGGAACTTGTGGGAATTATGCTTAATTAAAACATTAAATGGTCCACCAAAAACTTTGGAAAATAAAAATTTTTCAATCATCTTAACTTATTTGATCTTGGGTGAAACCCCTCTCACTACTTTGTTTATGCTGTTTGGGCTTGTCCAAGCCCGTTTGTGGTGTCGTGTGCTACACCTTCCCCTCATATAGTTTTTTGTGGTCAGTTTCATTCAGTCATAACCCCTTGTTGGGTCTATAGTTCTGCCCCCTTATCTTCATCACAGTTTTGCATTGGTTCTTTGTATTGGTAAGTCAGCCCTCCCTTTAGCCAAAGCCCTTGCTTCCCTAGTTGTATTTCCCTTGATATTTGTCACGCCCCGAGCCATATGTGTACAGCAGAAGTAACTCGGGAGACATAGACAGTCGGCAATACGCCTCCAGCTAGCAATATAATCAGAGTGTAAATCATTCACACATAAGATGAATGGACACAATGTGATGTATTTAAAATTCTTAATTTTATTGAATAATAATTAAAGGTGTACAAATAGAGACTAAGACTTGACTCATTGACACACTTGACTCAATAAAAAGAAAAACTACATAACATTACTCAATAAAGGGAAAATTACATGATACGACTCCAACTAACTTAAAGACTCATGACACTCTTAAGTCTTCTCTCGAGTCTTCAATCATCACTCTCGGACCCATCATCGGAATACTCTAAATCCGATCCACTAAAGTTTCCGGGAAAGATTGGAAAAGCAGGGTAATGAGCACACATGCCTAGTAGGTATCTTCGTATCAACATGAAGGCATAGTTTAAGTAATTAACAATGTAGCTCTAGAATAAAAGTAAAAGAAATGTGGTAAATCATACGATATAATGCCAAAGTAACAACGCAAGTAGCAAGATATAAAAGATATGAGTATCCATGTAAAATGAGAGCATGATCGAGAAGGAATATAGCATAAATGTAACTTGGCCTTTCATGAATGAGAATGTACTTTTCACAACTATAAAAGCTATGCACTAGAAAGTCATGTAATAAGAATGTACTAGTAACCATGTCATTTCACAAGATGGCCTCATGATTTTCACCCGTTTATAAAAAAAGTACTCCCGGCGCAATGTGATGCAAGTGTTCATCATACCCCATGATTTATAGTATGTTTCCAACTATCTACCGATGGGGCTAGCATCGAGCCCTTGGACACTGTCCGTGCCTGCTCTTGCATTTTCAAGTTATAAATCAAGTTACTTCCACGAGATGTAACAATAAAGTATCAGCCAATAATGTGCAATTCAAACAATAGTTCATGATAACAATTTCAAGGTAAGAACGGACCAATATGAAACAAGAGAGTTTAAGGATGATTTAATGACAAGGTTATGCTATGGGAGGAATCTGGCAGCATAACGGTACATTCATTAACTTTCATAATTCATTAGATAGCTTTGTGAACAAGGTGTTGGGTTCTAGATATCACTGGACCATCTAGGAACATAAGAATGTCAACCCATGGGTCAAACCTTAGGTTAAGAACACTAGAATAGAAGACAGTCTTGTTTGGACCATTTCTTGAGAATGCTGTCATATCTAGACCGCTACTATGAAGTTGCGGTCAAGTATGGACCATTTCTTGATAGAATAGACGCCAGAGAGAAAGAAGGGTCGATGTAGTGGAACATCTGGAAGAATGCGGTCAAGGTAAGGCCGCTACTTGACAGTAGTGGTCTCCAGATGGCCGCAACTATCTAGAGCTGGGAAAAACACCGATTATGTGAGTGCTTTCTAGACAATTGAGCTTTGAGGGCATAACCCGCTCGGTGTCCTAGTGGGAATCCCAGACTCGCGGAGACTTTCGGAGGCCTTGAAACATGATCCCATAGTCTGACAGAAGGAATATCTGGCGAAGAGGTTCACAAGCCCAAGAAAGTGCGTAAAGTGTAACTAATGACATCGTACCAGAATGCATGCCATGTACTTAAGAAAGACTCAAAGATGAGAGGGAATTATGTAAAAAATAGCGATCAATTCATTCATGAAACAAGTGCACAAATCATATGAAATATAACGTTAATACAAGACTATATGGTTTTGGTATGAAATTATCATAGGAATAAAATAAGTGTATAAAGCATGTAAGTTATGAAACCTAGCATTACGGATGCACAATATAAACATTAACATGAATCTAGGGTCATAACTACGAATAAGACCTAATTACCTAGGCTTAACATATAATTAATAGGGCTAATCTGTAATCTGTTTGGAGTTAACAAAGTGCAGAAAATAGAAACCAAATAGCTGTCAGATGAGGACCGCATACTGATGGTAGCGGTCAGTCACACAGCCACTATCTAATGATAGCGGTCTCATGGAGACCGTTTCTTTTCTGCTATGAGCAGGGACCGAAACTAAGGTATAGGCCTAATCTAGGGTAATATATGCATGGAAAACATGCTAGATAGAAGAATAAAACATGCCCTAATGAAGTTAAATCATGAAGATGCATGCGTTGCATGTATTAAGCCACAATTATCATTTTTTGGTTAAGGGTACAAGAATATGATTCTATAAATACTATGCATGTGTGATCATAGGAAAATATGAAATTCTCTAAGTAAAAAGCATGAAATCTAGCAAGACCAGAGGGCTTTTAATCCTAACTTGATGTTTAAGCCGTTCATGATATAACCTATCTCTGTAACAGGCTCTAGACTTCGAATTTTGGACTGGGAGAATGACCTAGTTCCTGCATGTCTTGTGCTAAACCAGCAACTCCTCGTCCCTCGTTCTAGCCAACCTCTGGACCTTATTCTATGAGATTTGGAGGGAAGTAAGAAGACATAAAGGGGAACAAATAACCCAAAAGGATCAACCTGAAAATACATTGTTTAAGGTTCCTAAACTCCAAGCCTTTGCTGGACGATTGTTTGTTCTTGTGCGCTCTACGTGGAACCTCCAAGTTCCCGCCACTCTAACTCCCTATCCTTTTTTCCTAAATTCATGAAATTTGGAGGATAAGAAGAAAATATAAAGATAAATAAATTATTCTAAAGGAAGAACTTAAGAATACCTCGATTAGGGTCTCTAAGCTCATGATCTTCCTTAGATTGACATACTAGTTTTTGAGTGTTTTGCAGCAAAATAACAACTTCAGGGCCTTCTAGCTCTCCAATGGCTTGAACTCCTAGTATGATATTTTGAGAGATCTTAGACAAAACTAAGGGGAATAAATTCTTCTAAAGAACTGTTTGACATCATCAAAATCACAGGGGTACAGTAATGCACTCAACTCTAGTGCTTATAGATTGTTTAATAAGAGAACTTTCGTTATTGAAGAAAATCCTCATGTGATTTTTGACGAATCTGAATTAAAACTGACACGTCAACTTATTCCAATTGTGGATACAGATGAAGATCCCAAACGCTCAACGAAGGCTGAGGTTAAGGATGAACCAACTGAAAGGATCCTTATTAAAGGTGAAAAGGATGAAGATCTATCAATTGAAACACTTCAAGAGCAACAAGTGCAGCACCCCGACTTGCCCAGTTCCTCCACGTTCTTGAAAGATCACCCAGCTGAAAACATAATTGGTAATCCTCATAATGGGGTCAGAACTAGATCGTCACTTAGGCAAGTGGAAGAAGAGAACTTGATTGCCCTAATCTCACAAGTAGAGCCTAAGGATGAAATGGAAGCTCTGTAAAATGAATCCTGGATTCAGGCTATACATGAAGAGCTACACCAGTTCGAAAGAAATAAGGCGTGGACTCTTGTGCCGCGTCCTAAGAATCAACCCATAATAGTAACCCGTTGGGTTTTCATAAGCAAGTTGAATGACACGGGATTTGTTGTTAGGAACAAGGCCCGATTTGTAGCCAAAGGGTATAGTCAGGAAATGGACATTCATTTTGATGAGTCATTTGCCCCGGTTGCTAGACTAGAAGCAGTCCAAATTCTTTTCTCCTATACTTGCTCATAAAACTTCAAATTGTTTCAAATGGATGTTGAATCTATTGTTTTAAATAGGTACATAAAAGAGGATATTTTTGTGGAACAACCTCCAGATTTTGAAGACCCAAAATATCTAAAGCATGCGTACAAGTTGTAGAAGGCCTTGTACGGGTTGAAGCAAGCTCCAAGGGCATAGTATGAAAGACTCAACTCCTTCCTGATTGAAAATGGGTTTAAAAGAGGTAAGGTTGATCAAACACTCTTTACGAGAAAATTAGGTAAAGACATATTAGTAGTTCAAGTGTATGTTGATGATATAATCTTTGGGGCTACTAACAATACTTTATGTGATGAATTTGTGTACAACAGTCATTCATTAATGGATGACTGAGTGAGTGGGTGCCCATTATAGAATAGGTGCCTGTCCACAGGGTCACCCATTCATCGATGGCCCTTGTTCCAGACTGAATGATAGAACTAGCGCCTAGTGTCTTGGTCGCCAGTTAATGGATGACTAGGCTACTAGTTGGCCATTCAAGAATGGGCACCCAATCCCCTGGTTGCCCATTAATGGGTGACCAGCACCCTGGTCGCCAATTACCTATGTAGCAGAACTTGGAAAACTAACGCGAGCAGGGTTCATGTAATCCAGAGGAAATAGATTAACTATAACTACTCATGCGTGCAGTCTAATTTTTTTTACTACATATTTGGCTTAAGTCTTGAGAAAACCTACCTCTCGTTTGGTGAAGAACAGGGACAACATGAAGAAAAGAATAAGCGGCTACAGCAGCAACTACAACAGCAGGAACAGCAGAGGAAGAAGCAGGAAGAAGCAGTTTCCTTCTTCATGGCAACAGTTGCAGGAGGAAAATGAGGATGCAGGCTCTCCTATCCCCACGCACCAATAGTAGCAAAGGAGGGAGAAGATGACGTTGGCACGAACGGCAACAGTAGCACTAGCCCTTGCACATTCGATGGAGGGTTTTATTTATAGAGTAGGAAATCCTAGTGGGGTTTGGATTCTAAAAGGGAGCAGGGTCCCCTTATGGAGATCCGGTGACTCCACACCTGCCAAAACCTCAACCGCCTACCTAACTTCATTTTGAAACCCTAATCTTCCACCATGCAGTTATGAACGTGAGATAGGTTTGGGCCTTCAAGTCCCAACCATGTATATGGTATGGGCCATCCTTGTATGTGGGAAACATGAGTTAAGGCTCTATATGTAGGCATATATACATATACATTAGGTTAAAGGCATATTAAATGTAAATGGGTCTCTAGACCATCGTGAGTTGGGCTTTGTGTATGACATTTTTTTAGCCTCCTTGTAATAAACATTTAGGGGTTTCATTTATTTAGGAAATTTGTTCCCTATTATTTTATCCAGGGTGCTACACCCTCCCCCACTTAAAAGAATTTGG
>JANBPO010007653.1:20076190-20232690 GCA_024336825.1 Amorphophallus titanum | reverse complement strand
TTGCTGCATTCGAACGTGTCTATACTCCAGCCTGCCTGAAGTTAGCCAAGATGTATCAATTTCTGGAGCTGACACAGAGTGAGATGTCAGTGCTGCAATATCGAGATAAATTCATTGAGTTGGGCCGGTATGCACCCCACATTTTTACCAATGAGACTGTGAGGACTCAGTAATTTTTGCGCGGACTGAAAGCAGAATTGAGCCTACCGTTGTTCGCTACACGTGTGATTGAGTTGGATTCTACATATCAAGCCGCCGTCATGCTAGAGTTAGAGTTGGCGCGGACTCGAGGACTTCTTCAGACTGGAATGGTTTCGTCGGCCGTGCAGCATCAGCCGTCCCACCAGTCGTCTGTTCCCGGAGCTTCTTTTGCCTTCTCTCCTACCGATAGTGCTTCCTTCCCGCAATCTCAGGGTAGAGGTTTCCGTCATAAGAAAAAGGGGAAGAGATTTGATCAGCCATCATTTTCTGATCTGAGTTAGCAATTCAGTTCTTCGGTTCGGCCGCGTCAAGATTTCGTTGCTTTTCAGCCGAGAGTATGTTCCAGGTGTGGTGGCAGTCATCCGGGTGTGTCGGTTGTGTGTTATCGCTGTGATCAGTCGGGGCACGTTTCTCGAAACTATCCGTTGAGGCAGCAGACAGTGCAGTTCTCTCAGGCTTCTCAGTCGCAGCAGCCACAGTTCTGTCTTCCTCTGCCGCCTCAATCTCAACTGTTTCAACCGCCAGTTCCTGCACCTTCTCAGCAGTCGTCTACCGCTACTCGTTCGTCGAGAGCCAGGGTTACACACATCACTCGTGCGGAGGCATTGGCGTCTAATCTGATCGAAGGTACGGTTTCGATTTATGATCGCTCAGCGCGTGTTCTTTTCTATTCAGGTGCGACCCATTCTTTCATCTCCGAAGATTTTACTGCGTGTATCGAAAAGCCAGTGAATGAAGTTTCCTGTGAGATGCTTGTGGAGTTACCGTCTGGCGAGTATATGTCTACTCCTCTGTGCCTGGAAAATTCTCTGGTTATGGTCAGTGGTCGAAAACTGTCAGCGAGGCTTTATACATTACAGTTAGCCCGTCATTGCGGCCATCACTTGCAGAGCATGGGCGGGCGGCTGATGGCATTGATGATGGGATGGCTTATTCGCGGTGCCATTTTAACACTTGAAAGAGTTGATTTTAGAGTTTGGCAAATGGGCGCGCCGTGTCAAGGTTGCTAACGGGCCACTCATACAAATGCTTGAAAATAGAAGGTAACTTTGTTAAAACGGCGTGCCCCAGGGGCGGACCGGATTAAAACCTTGCAAAGAGGTGGCGCCGTTTTAAGCGTGAAAAGGGGGGTGGCCCCTTCAACAGGAGCGCGCCGTTTCAGCAGGATCAAGTGGGTGGCGTCGTTTCAAGGCATGCCGTTTTAAGTCCTTTCCGCACCGTTTTAAGCATCGAACGAATTTGTTTTGAAGTTGCGGCCATTTATTTTGCTTGAGGGACTTTCTTATCGGGTGGCGGGCCACCAAGTGAGCTCTCAGTCTGATCGGGGGAGGTGTGAGGTTTATTCGACATTTTCGTCTTCAACTCCCTCTCGGGCGTCAAGACGTGAGCGTCGTAAAATCATCATCATCATTTTTTGACGTCCACACCTACCCTGTGCATATTTCATCAAGTCCGTGCAGTTCTTCAGCAACGAAGTCCGTGCACATTTGCTTATCTAAGTCCATGCATAAGTCTTGGGTGGTTTGAAAACTAAGTCCGTGCACGTTTCTACAAGTCCGTGCACACTCTAGCCTGTGCATGCTTTCAATAAGTCCGTGCAGTTTTTCAGCATTGAAGTCCGTGTAAATTTCCTTGAAACTAAGTCCATGCAGCCTCTGTATCTGAAGTCTACACGAACTGTTGCAAAGTCTAAGCACATAGAAGTCGGTGCACATTTCATGTCTGTGCACGTTAAACTTCGAGCACTTCATGTCCGTGCACATGATATCCCGTGCATCTTTCTTACTATCTTCAAAGTCCTTGCACGTTTTTATGAACCCCATAGACTCTAAACCCCGTGCATATTTCTTCTACTCTTCAAGTCCTTGCACGTCTTTGCAAACTCCGTGGAGTCTAAACCCCGTGCATATTTCTTCTACTGTTCAAGTCCTTGGTCCCATTTGGCATATGAAGGATAATTTGAGTTGGGTTCAAGAGCCTTTCTGGTGATGTACACAGTCTTGCCACGTGCACCGAGAAAAATCTGAGCAGAGATGGACCAAAGACAGAAGTCCGCCTCTATCAGTTTGGTCGTAGTCATCTGCAGAGATGCACTCTTAGTCATGGTGATACTCAGTGATTGCATAGGCAGAGAGGATGCCTCCAGTACATCCACCACCAGTGTCGTTCTCGCATTGCTCATGGATGAAGACATGACGTCGGACAGAAAAGATGGATAGAGGCTTCAGAGAAGACAAACAAAGGATGATAACACTGAGGTAGATATTGCTGACTCCCAATACCACCACCAAGAAGTTTTTGTTGCGCAACGAGAACCTAGCCAGCTGCAACCTAGCAAAGTGTCAGCCGCAAGATGTGTACCACCACAACCCTTAGGCCACTGAAGATGTAGAGTGCCCCAGCCACAGCCACAAGGTAGAGGGAACTCCCCTCAATGGTGTGCAGCCAAGACATGGGCCTGGAGGGCCCAGCAGTCCCACTCTGCCTACATCCGCATGCAGAACCCTAAAAACAGGGAACCAGAAAGAACGAAGAGAGGGTGCAGGGCTAAGACTTAACAGTACACGGTGGTCAAGACGTACACATCCTCCGCTGCTCCCCCTGGTTTGATACCAAAGGGAAGGAAGAGAATGGGAGGGAGGAAGAAGGCAACCACATGCATTAAACCCAAAACAAGGGATCATATCTCAACAGGCCAATCCCTCTCAATCTTATTTAGCCTTGCCTGGAAGATAAATAATTGCAAGGACCAAAAGGACGATACAGAGACACAGAATAACTTAATAAAAAATCACAGAAAAAACCCTATTTTATATATTATTTCTTTCTACAGCACCCATTTTGGACAACAAGCTACATCAATTGTTAAGGAATAAAGGGTTGAAGGCAAACCCTTCCCACCTTGGCTACTTCATGTCTTTCATCTTTTCCAGTCTAGGCACTCCACATCACCAGTGCATGGTTGTCAAGGCAAGAAGGCAGCCCAAGGAGCTTGGGTCCATTCAATACAATAAGGTCACTCTCCGAGAACCAAGGAGACCGGGATGATGCCAGAAGAAAGGATGACCCCAGTTTTTGCCCCTATCATCAGATGAATGGGCACTCTATTAAAGACTGCTACATCTTCAAAAATGCCATTGAAAGGATGATCAAGAAGGGGGAGCTCCATATGGATGAGCAACAGGTGGACCCTCCACGCCCTCATGAAATGCCCGACCTGAAAAGGGCGGTCAACATGGTGTCCCTATGCCCATAGAAGCCAGCTACAAAGGGGAATAAAAAGAATGAGTCGAAGAATAAGAGGAGGGACACCATTTTCTCCTGTCATACATTATCAACCCTGTCCGGCACAAGCCAAGATGCTGAAGAAGAACATGAGGATACATGCCCTCCATCGCCCAATGAGGAGGTGCGCTGTCATACCACTCCTCTTTGTGAGGGTATAGAGGTAAACATGTCCACTTCTAAACGGCAGAATGCTTTCGGTGATGGTAGAAAGACACCGTTGGTCCCACCCAAGACCGAAACGGAGGGCACCATCCCTGGATCTTCTCAATCTAATCTCGCTATGGTGGCAGAACTATACCAAAAGTTGCAAGAAGTTGAAGAGTTAAGAAGAAAACTGAATAGAATGGGCTTATACCTAGCCATACCCGGGTAGGCTGGGCCCTCATCTGAGACTCCGCAAAGTGACATTGGGTCATTCGAAGCCTCACTACAGTCAGCTACGCCGCGAATAGCATCCGAGAATACAGGAGGCACCCTCCTTCAACAACCACAACACATACTTTCGACGCGTCCTTCAGCTTCTCAGGCACGTCAGGGGGCAGCTACAATACCTCGAGCAATGCCATTGGTAGATTCACTTTTATAGCCAGCCAACTCACACCAAAGTCTGATGGCTCTGACGGTAATGAACGAGCAAAAGGAGGAGCAAATAGCTAAAATAGAGCTAGCCGGGGAAGGAGTCACCGAGGCAGAATTATATACGACCAAGCATAAAGATGATGAGCCTTCTTCGGCTTATATCCAAAGATGGAGAAATCTCCGTGAAAGATGCAGACGTCAGAAGTGTCTTCTCCGGGTTCCCTCTGAGGTTTCAGAGGAAGAGAGGATTGTTACTATGGGTTGTAAGCAACTAGAGTTGTTCACGGGTTCCTTCTGTGTCCATAGAAGAAGGGATAACTTGCTTCTCTGGTCACTACCAGTGGTAGTGGGTCTGATCTCGCTGGGTGTGAGATCAGGTTGAGGGATTTGTCTCCCTCAAGTCCAAGTTGTATCACCAGCAGTTGTTGCAGACTGAGTCTGCATCTTGCATCTGGAAGGGAAGCCTCACTCGGGCTTGAGTGAGGGGTGGACGTAGATCTGCTAGTGGCAGATTGAACCACCTAAAAATCTTGTCCTCTATGGTTTGTTTGTGTGCATACTCATTATCTTCTACCACCTTCACAGGTTGGCATGTGAGTTGATTCATCAGTACATTCTGATACGGCGCTTAACCTCATATATGCTAAGTGTTTGATATATGATCTGCCTGAACTAGTATTTGCCAAGATTACCCCACTTCACAAAGTGCTGTGTGCCAAATGCTCGATATTATGTTTGTGAGAATCATTGTTTGCTGCGTCTAAATTGGCTTGTTGCTATTAAGAGTCTGCTAATTGTTTATCTTATTACGAGCAGTGCAAACTGTGATATGATTTCCTGTTGAAACTGAATTGGGTATGAGATGTCTCTGTTTATTATTATACATTAACTTGATCATCAGTAGACTACTTAGTCTACAGCATTAGCTTCCATTGCATTGGGTGTGAATTTTGGCTGAACGAAGTTTTTTAATAAAGGGATATATTTACCCCCTTATAGATCTCATCTTTGCACCTAACATTGGCCACCTAGGTTCAAAGCCCACTGGGCAGCCAAAGGGGTGGCTACCCAAGTGTCTAGGTGGCCAGTCCATTGGCTGCCCACCCCTTGCCCTGGGTGGCCATGGGTTGGGCCGCCCAGACTATCCCCTAGTGCTGGGTGGCCACAGGTTGGGCTGCCCAGGCCCGGTCTAGCATTGGAGCTGGGCGGCCAAGGCCCTAGCCACCCAGACTCTTTGGGCGGCCAGAGGGCTGGCAGCCCAGGCCACGAGTGGTATTAAGACCAGACTCAGACGAATAAGGAGAAAAGGAAGAGAGGCGAGGGCTAGAACTCCCTCGTTAAGGCACAGAGACCCTGATCACAAGGAACGGTCTACAGAAGAAGTGAAAAATCAAGAGGAGGAGTGAGGACTAAAGCCTCGAAAGCAGCAGGAGAAAGGGTAGATGTCCAAAATAGTGGATGCGGAAGAAGTTGGGTTAGACCTAAAATCAGAAGGGATTAAAAGGAGAAGGAATTGATAGATAGAAAGTGGTGGATCCGGAGGGTCCGGAGGCAGTGAAGGAGAAAAATCATAGTAGGAGGAATCATCCAGAGGTTTCAGAGTAGGAAAATCTCGAGGGACGTGATGCCCTAGAAAAAGATATGAAAAAAGATGATTGGAAAGGAAGAAGAGGACAAAGGACGCGATGTCCTGAAGAAGTAGGAGGAGGAATCGAAAGAAATAGAGGGTATCCGGAGGTTCCGGAGGAATGAGATGGGAAGGGACGTGTTGCCCAAGAAGATCCGGAGGTTTCGAGGGAGGAAGGTATAAAAGGGTGTGATGCCCTGGGAGGAGAGAAAGATCCGAAGGGTCTGAAAGTGGAGGTGGGGTGAGTGGATTAGAAGAGGAAGAAGGGTCTAGAGGTTCCAGAGGAATGAGACACCATGGGGCGCAATGTCCCAGGAAGACAAGTGAGAAATCGGGAGAGTCTGGATATAAGAGTTGGAAAGGGGTGCAATGCCCTGAGAGAAGATTGGAGGGGGCGTAATGCCAAGAAAGTGTAAGGGGACCAGGAGATCCCAAGGACAGAGGTGAATGAGATGGGAAACATGGAGGATCCAGAGGTTCCAGAAGGCAGGGAAGATACGGGTCTGAAAACTCAGGAAAGAAGAAGTGCAAATGCATGGGAATGCAATGCAATGGATGCGATGAATGCATAAAATGTAAAGAATGTAAAGAACATGAAGGGCGAGAGGATGAGATCCTCCTCCTTACCCTTGGAGTGGCCCATGAAGAATCAGTGATAGACGGGAATATGGGTGGAGTCGAATGGAAGGTGGATAGAATAGCAGAAGGATGACGAGTAGGGAGGCGTGGGTGTGCACCCACACGCCGCGTTGGTGTAGCTTCGGATGGCGACCTACTAATACAATCACTGCACCCTCACAGAGGGGTTAATCAAGGGGTGGAAAAATTAACTATTACAACCAAAACTACCTCTGCGTAGGGAGGGACTGTAATCCGGCCAGATGGGGTGGGGGAAAATTAAGCTAGAAGCCGAATGGAGGGAGCTCGTCGGTTCTGCCAGCTCTCAGGGCAGCTTGATAGGCAGTCGGCGTCGCCACGGGCTCTCCAGAACTCCGTTGTTGACGAAACTAGCAGCAAAATCTCCTGGGTTGGCCCAAGAGAATGTCTGAATTTTGGGGAAATTCCTGGTTGATGGAGTTGGTCGGGACAGAGGCGTGAATAGGGTCTCTATTTGCTGGTTCTGGTAGCTTCTTCACCTCTGCAGCAGGAAGATGAGGCCGCCATGGACTCTTCCGAGCTCTGATTCAGGCGTGGCTAGAGTCGTTGGATTTGAGGTTGAGTCCTCTTCGATTGGAGACCTATGGGGGTGCCGGAGGAGGTCGGAGAAGATGGAGAGGATCCAAACAGTGTCAAGGTATTAGGCTGGTTCTAGATGAAACTGATCAGTGCGTCAGAGGGAGAAAAATTGGAAATCACAGCTTCGGATGCCGAATGGAGTGCCTCTTATTAGTGGTGGAAGGGGACTCATAGATGAAGTTCTCAGCCTAGTCCTGCTCCAAGATCTTCAGGGGGTTGGCCGTGGGAGCTTCTGGAAGTCACTTCAGGTTGCTGGCCGAACCAATCCTAGGCAGTCGGAGAAGAATGGCTCTCCCAGGCAGCTCAGAGCTCGGATGGAGGCGAAACCACCTTGTTGGATAGCTCTTTGGACGACCTTTCTGGAAGTATATAACTTGCCACCAGGTTTCTTGAGGAGACATGGTATAGCCTCTACAATCCGCACCTTTTCTGCTGCCTATGAGCTGAGAACTGCAGGTTCAAGATGATGGGGGGAAATGGGGTATATGGGAGAGGAAATGGGGTAGGTGTGTATGGTAGTGATCCCTGGCTATTAGGCTCTGGAAGGGGCGATTTCTCTGCTATATATATCCGCCAATTAGAACAAGAGAAAGGTTGTTGCATTCCCTACGAACTCAAGAGAGAAAGGCTGCTGCTATCAATGAGAAAATAGAGAGAAGAGAGAGAGCTTGTGAGAAGAAGAAGAAGAGAGAAGAGTGAGCAGCCCACTCTGAAGAAAATCTGAGAGAGAAGATTGAAAGAAAAAGAAGAGCAGAGAAGAAGCTAGTTTGTGAGAGATAGAGTGCAGCCAGAGCATCCTGAAGATATGAAGTGCTCATTAGTTCATGGATCAAATCTAGAACTGCTTTGCTCCCATGGAGCTATAGTCTTTTGCTTTCTGTTTTGTGTTTTTTGTTTGTTCTCTTTCCTTTTTTGCATTGTTCTTCTGATACCCTGTTCAGGGATCGAGTTCCTTCTGAGCGATCAGAAGAAGGGAGATTGTTGTCTGGGGTGTTCCTTCTGAACGATCAGAAGAAGGGAGATTGTTGTCCGAGGTGTTCCTTCTGAACGATTAGAAGAAGGGAGAGGTTCTCTCCGAATTCCCTCTAAAGGTTCAGAGGAAGAGAGGATCATCCTCTGGGTTGTGGGTTGCTAGGTGTCACTCACGGTTTCCCTCTGTGCTTGTAGAGGAAGGGAGGCATGTTCCTCCATTCTCTACTTAGGTAGTGGGGCCTGATCTAGCTAGGTGCTAGATCAGGGTTTGAGGGATTTGTCTCCCTCTTGCTCAAGCTGTTCGTCAGTATTTGTTGCAGACTGAGTCTGCATCTTGCATTGAGCAAAGGAAGCCTAACTCTGGTTTGGGTTAGGGGTGGACATAGATCTGCTAGGTAGATCGAACCACCTAAAAACTCCTGTGTGCATCGTGGGTTGACCTAGTGTGTGATTGCTCCTTCTCATCTACCCCCCTTCACATGTTATGTAATCAATTCCTCCTTAGTGTCACATTGTGTGCCAAGTGTTTGAGAATTGTTGTGCATGATACATTGTCTTCTTAATTGTTTTGATCAGGATGTTCAGTATGAACTGATAGATTTTCTATGTAGTTTTTGGCTGAATCCATAATCCATTTAAATAAATTTTTTTTGGGGTATTACAGTATTTGTGTGTTTCCCGTGGTTTTATCAAGTCCGGATAGGTGGTATGGGCCATCCAGGTGTATGGCTTTATAGCATTGGCAATCAGCTCTGTGTTGGGCTTCACGTGTGGAGTGTCGACTGTCCCCGCGAGAGTCCCGTGATTGCGGAGGGTGTTTCCGCGTGAGGGTTGTGATCGTGGCTAGGTGTCTTAGTCGGAGTCATGGACTATGGTCCTTGGGTTCCCGTCCTATGTTTTTGGTTAGTCTTCCGTGGACCGGTAGTCACGGTTTGGCTGTCCGATTAGTGGTCCTTGGTTCTCGTGCTAGTGAGCCACCTCGTGATGGTTTAGTACGAACTGGTGGTACTCTAATGGTTTCTGTGGTTGTGGAGAGTTCTCACTTGGTGACTCTACCCACTTGGTGTAGTTGACCTGGGAACGTTTGTATGCCGACCCACCTGGGAGTGGTGGAGGCTTGTCCCGTGTAGTGGTTTGTAGGCCGATTACCTGAGGGCCCCTTGCCTTTACAGCCTGAGTCCAGCTGGAAGAAAAATCGACTAGAGGACCGATCTAGAGCAGATGGTCTGTGTGTGCACACGTGGTTGGGGGCAGTGGACACATGCTGACGAGTGCGACCCCGGCTAGTCCATGTTCCATGCTACAATATACCGTGTCTCAGTTTTCGTCGGAGGGCGTGTAGGGAGACACTTGAGACTATGGTATAAGTCGTCGGAGGATGCTTCCGATCTTGTTGTTAGTGGGTTAGTACTCCTGTCACCTAAGAGGTTTCAGTGCAGGTTTCTCTTCGGTGTGGTTACCGTGCTTGTGGCTCGGTCCGTTCCGTTCTGTGTTGGGCTGGTGTTGCCCAGTGTTTGGGGCATGGTTCCTGCGTTGGTTTTGGATCGGGATCGGGAGATTCTCCCAAGGGTGTTGGTCCAGTGTGTTCGACCGTGCGGCCTTGTCCGTGGTTCCGTCGGCTAGGATAGACTGTCCGACCATGGGGTCAGGGTTGTGCAGAGGGTCTGTGTGTTTTTCTTGGTTGACCATCTTATGGTTCTTGTAGTGGTTTGTTTGCTTGATCTATTTTTCGCTAGATGAATGTCTAGGTGCGGTTCTGCTTGCATGTCTATCATATGTTGTTCCTAGATGAATGCTCAATATGGTGCATCCGAAAACAGTCCTGGAGTTAAGTACCGTGGGCACGATCCGCTCCAGGATCGCCTCCGATCTTTGTCCGTTAAGGTGGACTCGCATGCACCCGACAATGACAGATTTGCCAGAGTGGGAGATCCGACCCTTAGGTGCAGCAATGGCGCGGCTCCTTTGGAGCCTTCTCTGGTGGGATGCCGACCCCTGATGAGATGGGTCGACAGTTTGGTGCACGTGGTGTACACAGCAGCTCACTGTCCCGGTCGGGATAGCCTTGGTATTCTTGGCCGATGATCGGCCAGCAGTAGCTTCGGCGGCTCCACGAGTGGGAGCATTGACCTCGACAACGTCAGACACTTCCACGTCCAACAGGTTTGCGAAGGCCACCCCGAGGAAATTGGGGAAGTCCACCACGAGAGGGAACCTCCCGAAGCAGAGGGGAACAGCCAGGTAGCTATTCCGCACGTGACTCTCTACGACCTGAGGGCCAAAGGTGAGCGCCATTCTTGTTATCGAAGCGCGATCTGCATTTGCAAAGTAGAGTAATTAGTATGACAAGAAAGGGGCCACAGGGCCTTTAATACTAGCAAAGAGATGAAGGGTGGATTGGTCCCACCAGACGTGCCAGACTTGTAGACACACTTCTTTAATAAATAGTTTTTTTATTTCTTTTATTATTTATTAAGTGCGTGGATGTGCCACTCACATGTGTGACGATTTATTAGGGCTCCGAAGAGCCACAGGTGCGCTCGATCTGACTTAGTCAGGTGATTGTGTAGTTCGGGTCGGGATCAATTCTCGTCATGCCATAAAGGTCACGACGTTATTTACATCCCCCATACGAGGAAATACCCTTGATTAGTTGTCGGGATTAAGGGCACTACGTCCTGAAGAAGTAACACTAACTACATAAAATAAATGGACGTGGACAAAGTTAAAGCACGATGCGAACATAGGCTTGGTTATTAATCAACATGATGCAGCACGAAGTGTGCACCACTTCCCCGTCTGGAGATCTAAGGACAATGCCCGCTCCAGCCCATATTTTGGTATGCCCAGAGGGGGTCATTTCTGTTCTGGAGTCCCCATCGAAGTACAACTGCAAGACAATCTACTAGACTTGGTCCACTTCTAGTATTTCATCTTTGGGTAGCTCCGTGGCTAGCGGGGAGTCTTCGGGCATGAGGTGTGCCATGAAAAAATCTGTGACGGCTTGCCCTTTAATGGCCTTCTGCGGCATGTAAGTGATGTCAAACTCCATCAGCAGTACGGCCCACTTGCCAAGACGTCCCTTTGGTACTGGCTGGGAGAGGATGTGCTTGACGAGATCTGCCCTGGAGATCAGACTCACTTCATAGGACAGCATGTAGTGCCTCAGCTTCTTGATCACGAAGACCAAGGCGAGACAGACCTCTTCGATAGGAGTGTATTTGGCTTCTGCTCCCACCAATCTTTGGTTGAGATAGTAGAGAGCCTACTCCTTCCCTTCATCATTGTTCTGGGCGAGCATTGTCCCTAGTGAGTATTCAGTAGTTGCTATATAAAGGATAAGTGGTCTGCCTTTGACAGGTGCCCCTAGCACGGGCGGGGTCTTCAAATAATCCTTTAGTTGGTCGAAGGCATGCTGGCTTTCATCACCCCAGCTAAACGGTGCATTCTTCATCATCAATTTGTAGAATAGCTGGCAGCGTCCCGACAGGTTGGAGGTGAACCCACGAATGTAGGCTAGCCGGCCTTACAGGGACCTTAACTCTCCCAGATTCCTTGTAGGTGGCAGCTCTTGAATAGCTTTTATTTTGAACGGGTCGATCTTGATCCCCCTGTGCCGGACAATGAAACCCAATAATTTTCCACTGGAGATGCCAAAGGCACACTTCATTGGGTTCATCTTCAGTTCATACTGTCAGAGCCTTTAGAAGATGACTTTGAGGTCGCTCAGATGATCTCCCCTCCTCTTTGTCTTGACGACCAGGTCATCAATGTAGCATTCGACCCTGTTGTAGAGCAGCTCATCGAATATCTTGGTCATCGCTCACTGGTACGCTTCATGAATGAAATTTTTGTTCTTTGGGTTTCTCCACTGTCCCCGTTTGCTTGGGTTTTGTATGTGTCTGGTTGCTTCTCCCTCCCTTCTCCGGCAATCTCTACTCCCCGCCAGTGTCCCCCTTGATCATGGTTAGTGTCCCCTCTATCATCATGCCCCTTGTGGCTAGGGCGCTACTCCTCCGGCCTCTCCGAACACCCAGGCTCACCTGCGGCCCATCTTATTCTCCTTATCTGAAGCCTCCCTCTGCAAACCACTGGACTCCTCCCGCTCTCTAGCTCCAACACACCCAGCTAACCCTCAGCCTTAACCCCCTTGAACTCCCCCCAACCGGATGCACCCCTGCCCCTTGACCAGTAGCCCATAATCCCCATTCCAACGGCACACTTTGGCTTCCAGTTCACTGGCACAGCCCCGTGTGCCTTCCCCCAGCACGCCCCAAACACCCTCAGCCGCGCGCCCTCCTGTACACCCACCACCCCAGCCAGCCCGGCACACCTGCTAGTCCCCTTTGGCCGGCACACTCAGCCCCCTCAAAGCCTTCCCCAGCACAGCCCCTCAGCGTCACACGCTGGCCTCTCCCAGCCCGGCACGCCATTGATCCCCCCCTGGCCGGCATACTGGACACCAGACCCCGCCTTCCACCTATGGCGCTTGCAGCCAGCCTTAAGGTCATCTCCCACTCACCAATCCTCTGAGTTTTTCGATGTTTTATCAAAGGTGTTACCTCTCTCGGGTGCCCACCTCCAATTGTCGGGTTCCACCACTCCATGTGGGCACGTTCCCTGTATCTCTCTTACGCTCGGGTCAAGGGGAGATGCTGCCGAATTTTTGTTAGAAAATAATGACATGTCAGGGAGGGAGTCAACAAATGAGCAAGACGATACCATGTTAAAGGACCAAGGGGAGTAGCAAACAAATGGAAAGATAACGAGTTAAAGGGCAAAAGGGAGCAACAAACAAATGGAATAAGCGATGGTCAAACACTTCAACCAAGGGAAAGAACTGTGGGCAATATGAAAGAAATCAGACTGGACCTCAACTATACAGCTCGAACACTCACTCTGACGACGGGACTCATTGGGTGATGCGACCAGCAAAGACACTCACAACTCGACACCTAGCGTGACTCCTAAAGAGGCGAATGTGCCCCAAACAAGAAGTAACCACTCACAATCGTCCCTGGCGAGGTAAATGAGTTGATCTACATGGTTGAGAAACCGGCGATGAGTCTTGGGTGGTCAGCTTACTCTCGTGCTCGGAGCGAGTCACAGGATGGGTCTCGCTCTCACAACTCACAGCGGTGACTAAGATGATCGGGCTAGAATCCTAACACACTCATGAGTAGTGGCATAAGAGCCTATACTAGGAAAGCAAGTAACTAAGGAGGGGGTGGCGAGTGTACCTCCACGCTCGGGACGTGGGAAAGATTTCTCGGCCAAGACGGTGACCCTCAGTACAAGGGTTAAACTTAATTACAGCAATGAACTACAAGCCCACTCCACACAGGGAGGTAACAGGCTACACATCGACTCTCGGGGGCACTGAACTTGGGTTGGCGTGCAGCATCTTGACGTGTCCCGTGTGGCGGTCTGGCTCGGTGGCTTGATGGTCGGCAGGACAGCGTCCACAGACATACAAAGGGGCCACGTCCTCCTTAAGGCTTCTAGAGGTGATGGTCCACCGAGATGAAGGAGGCAGGTTCCTGGTTGACCTCCTTGAGCGGTAGCGGCTGAATCGACACCGGCGAACCTTTGGATGAATTAATGGTGCCTCCTTTGTGCTGCCTCATTTTTGGAAATGACCTGCGCAATCTGGCAAGAACAGACGCCGTGACCAACCCTGATGTCAGATTGACGCGAGACCGATGGCGTTGGAAAGCTCTCTCAAAGATCTTCAATCCTAGGCTAGGCTAGGAATTTAAAACCTTCTGTGATGGCCGTGGATAAATTTAAGAGGCATTGGTACCCAAATCTAGATCTGACTGGGTAGAAAAGGGAGTTTCCTGAGAACAGAGTTTGACTGAGAGGTTGATGACGGATATGGGTGATGGGATCTTCATGAACATTGTTGAGGTGGAAGTAATAAATATGTGGATAATTTTTATCTGACTTTTTGTGGGGTTTTGATTTTAAACCATGCAAACATGATCAAATGACTGCAAATGATATATGAAAATGAAACTAATACAAAGGACAGCAATATAGGATCAGAAACAAGCAAAAATAGAATCTGGAAGGCAATTAAATCATCGATGCAAAATGTACCTGTGAGTCTACCCCTGAACCTGCATGCAAATTTTATGCACAAAATCCTAAATTGAAGACAATATTTAACTATGCAAATATGACCTAAATAATGTAAATAAAATATGGAGATGAAGATAATACAACGGGGAACAAGATGGAAGCAAGAAGCAAGCAATCAGGCGTCAGAAACCCAGTCAAATCATCATTGAAAGATGTACCTGTGACTCTGTCCCTGGGCCTACCTGCAGACTTTATGCAGAAAACTCAAAAATGAAGACAACATTAAACTATGCAAACATGACCCAAATATTGCATATGATATATGGACTGAAGGACAATACAAAAGGCTACAAAACGGGCCCAAGAATAGGGCAATCCGACCCCACGAGGTAAACTAAATCGCCCAAGAAAGATGCCCCCGTGCGCCTACACGTCGACCTGCTAGAGGGCAGGTAGTGGTCCCCTGGATGACCGTTTTTATCACCATGCGGTCTACTGGAAGACCGCTAAGCCAGCAGAGAGGCCCTAGCGGCCCAGTGATGGCCGCTAGCTTTGTTTGGCGGCCTCAGAGAAGATCGCAACCCCCTGACAGACCCAAAAACACCCAGAACAGCAGGAGAATGGAGAAAATACTATCTAAACATGTATATACCCACACCCAATGTAACGACCCAGAGCTCCGAGTACCGATAACCCGATAATATCAGATTAGCGTCACTAAGAACTGGGGACGCCACCCAAGAGACTAATGAGCCCCTGAAGGGTTAGTGGTGTTTGTCAAGGGGTTGTATAACGAATTGGGATTACAACGCGTAATATTAATTAAATGATAATCAACAATTAAGTGCAGAATCAAATTAAACTATCAGAGTGGTAAAATATATACAATAGTCTAGATTTACAATAGCCACAAGTCCAACACAAAATAAAAGTCTAACTGTACAACTACACGGAGCTTCCTGTTCAAGGTTACACCGAGTTATTGAAGCTACGGTTTACGAGAGGTTATTGAACGGAAGGCTTTTGAGTTCATGAAATACTTTGAGAAGGAGTTTGCAGAGCCTGAACATCGTTTGCAGGGAAGAGGATAGTGAAGGAATTCCTTTTGAAGAGAGGCTCGCCAACTCTCTCTCTTCTTCTTCCTATTCCTCTTTCTCTGTGTGTGTTGGAAAGAAGAAGCAGCTACTGTTTCTTTTCTTTAAGCTACTTTGGAAGACTAGTTTTGGTAGACCACCCCCGTTTCTTCACTCCCTCTCTCTCTATTTTACTTTTAGCTTAGTTTGCATCATCACATATTCCTCCTTAGCACATGTTGCTAAGAGTTTTTATCTCCCTTTTGCATCCGTCATCTTTTCCCTCCCTTAATCCTTTTAAGGGGTTTAAAACAAACACACAATGTGTGTTCACTCCCATGTTCTACTGTTTTTATTATATTGAGAGTTGATACTACACTTCATATTCTAATCTCTTTGTCTTTGTTTGTCTTTTTTTATTTTAAGGGTAATCAAAATAAAAACTCTCTTCATCGGCCGGCCGATTGAACGAGAAAGTGAAATCCACAAATCTCCCCGCTTCACAAGGTATTTGTGATCACTCTCTTATATTTTTGAGATAAGCCCTTTGGTGATCACCCTCCATATAGCATCTACATGCTCCATTCCCCACCTTGTTATTAATTAATTCATCTTATTATTTGCTAATCTATCTTTTTTTCTTTTAATCTTTTATGACCATTCACAGTAGGCATAGGTAGGGAGCGTGTGGCAGTGGCTAGCTCAATCGTTGCGGCAGGGTGTGGCTGATGATCAGCAGAACCAGTGCTCGAGATGTGGTGAGTTGTAGTTCGGGGAATTGCAATGATGGTGTGCCGGGAGATGCGGTGAATGTGGCCCGACGGTGTAGCAACCTGAATTAATAAATTAAATTAATTACCCTATTAGCCATCTTTCGACTAATTGATAAAAATATGAAAAATACATATTCGTGTAGAGAACAGAATTTCCAACAAAAGTGTTAACATCAAACACAGACAAGGTCATAAATGAAAGGAATCACCTCCTCCACTGACCAGCTCTTGCTTTGAAATCACCTGAAGCTTCTTTCATACACAGAGTGGCATGCAAGACTAACCACCACATCATTCCATCTAAGCAGGAGTTCAACAGCCTGGTGCCTGGACCATCCTTTTAGCAGATCATGAGATCTGTAAATGGCCCCAACAGAATTCAGAGATAATCCGTTACAAAAGGGCCTTGGTGAAATGACACCTTAGGAACAGATGCTCTGAGTCCCCATCAACCTTATTACACAAATAGCAAGTATGCCTAGTACCATCCATCAAGTTTAGCCAATCCATCACATGTGAGAAGGCAGCCATGGGCTACTCTCCAAAGCAAGGACTTTGTGGGTCACATACCTGACACATTAGTTGAACTTGAAACATCAACCCTCCATAAGCAATCATCTTGTTAGTAGATTTCACTGTGAACTGTGAAGACACCATTGCTTCCCATGTCCACCCTGCTATCTGTCCTGCTGTGAGACAACACTTGGCCTTGACGCAAGGAAAGAAGAGAACCAAAGCGGGTCGCTTCACAGTCCTGCAGGTTTCTTGATTTCTAAAGGTGGGGACGCCATACTCCTACTGTCCGATGATTGTAGATATCAACTACAACAGCCGCAGAAAAAAGATGAAGCACAAAACAGATCTGGAAGAAGCTCTGCAAGTGGTCTACTAGGACACCATTAATCATGCCAAAAGGGAATCCTTCACCCATCACCAGTACACCAGGCTACATCAGCAGCCACCATGTATCTGGTCTAAAAAATTCTTTCCCATAGGCTTGAAACAATGTGCCAAGAATTCAAGAGATGTCCCATATTCTAGAGTTTCTATATTAATAACTTTCAGCCAAAGACCGCTGTCCTCTGTGCCCAATTTCCATACATATTTGCAGGGCAAGGCCAAGTTGACATCTCTTTCATTTCTAATGCCTAGCCCCCTGTTGGAAGCAAATTTTGCTTTGCAAAAACACGTCCTCTTTTATTTAATTGGAGCAGAAATGGGCCAACATGGAGACGGAAGATTGCTGCTGTGACAGAGAGGTCATGTATGACCACATTTCCTGAGAGAGAAATCCCCCTCTTGCATGACCTTACCACCCAGTGAGCACTCACTGAGTGTCCATTGGGAGCGGCGAGCACTCGTCTGGAGGGTATACGTATCTCTCAAATCTACTGCAACGACCTCTAACCTCCTCTCTCCTCTGCTCTTCTATGCTCTTTCCTTGAACCGTTACTGACTTAAGCATCGGAGGGTTATCCCCTGGGGTAACGCCCAGGACTCCTTCTAATGCCTCTTTGGCTCTTGGTGTTTGTAGGCTTCTACGGGTGCCGGACGACTTCCCCGATCAACAAATAGAGAAGATGGTACGTGGCATAAAAATCAGATTTCTGCCTCTACACTTCTTGGCGTCGTCTGTGGCAACCCCCACGATCAAGGAAACGTCACTCCGCAATCTACGTCATTTCCCAATAGAGAAATAGCCAGCACCACCAAGGCCTATATAAATAGATCCCCACTGGATCCAAAGGAGGGGAACACCAACAGAGGCACCCCGAGAGGCATAGTCTTGCACAGACACACAGAGAGAGAGAGAGGCATCTTTGTGCTACTTGAGCTCTACATCAAGGAGGAAGGAGCAGGGACTACGACGCAACTACACAGACAAAGACACATAGAGAGAGCAAGGAGCCTATTCATGCCAACATAGCCCCACCACAAAAGGGACAGAGGAGCTCTCAGGTAGAAGGAATCTCCACTAGGAGAGTAGGGTCTGGGAGGTCCCTTTGTGATTCTTCTCTCCCTACCCTTCCAAGCACTCTCCCAGAAGTGCTCTCTAGGCCTACAAGTGCTCTCCTGGCCTCCCAAGCACTCTCCCAGAAGTGCTCTCCAGGCCTCCAAGTGCTCTCCAGGGTTGTCAAGCACTCTCCTAGAAGTGCTCTTCAGGCCAACAAGTGCTCTCCCGACCTCCCAAGCACTCTCCCAGAAGTGCTCTCCAGGCCTGCAAGTGCTCTCCAGGGCTACCGAGCATTCTCCTAGAAGTGCTCTCCCGGCCTACCAAACACTCTCCTAGAAGTGCTCTCCCGGCCGATCTAGTACCTACTGAGCTTTTGCTCATATAGTTTTTCCCCTCTTTTTCAGGTAAGACCAATGAGAATGAAACGAACACGGATGGGGAAGAGCAAGAGTGAAGTCATAGAGCCATCCAAGTGTCTAGAGTTGCACAGTCTCGTCTACTCTTGTATTTCTTGAGTCAGTCTTGGATTTTCTTTTTATTGAAGAATGTAATGAGGATGCTTATGAATGAATAAAGGATTGGGTTTATTGCTATATTGCGCGCTCTATATTTGTGTTGAATGTACTATGCTCTGATCGACATGAATGATATAGACTCGTCACGTCACCTCCGGATAATCTTCCACGCTCGGGGCATGACACTCGGCGTGTTGGCCGCCCGTGAAAGTGGGCATCCCTAGACCCTCAAGCTAGACAAACCCCGGAGCAGTAGGGTCCCGTCTCGGACCCTCACCACCATCATCGGGTTGCCTACGGGCACTAGTGTGTGCCAAGCTGGTGAGTCCGCTCGAGTGAAGTTGCCGGTCCGTTGCATTGCTTGCTTGCTAAGTCTGAGGGGTCTTCGGTCTAGTGGCTGTCACCCCAAAGGTGGTGTCACATCAGTGGGCTTTATTATATATATGGTTTGGTTTGTGGGCATTGTTTTTGGGTTAACCGAATGGCTCATGGGCTAAAAGGAGGTGTGGGCTTGTTAGTGAGTTCACGTGGGAAGGCCTTTGGTGTATACATGGTTATGGGTTTGTATTATAAAGGGGGTTTGGCTTTTGGGTTTTGTTAATTATACCTATATATATTATGTGTAGGTGGGCTTTGGTTTTTAAGTAAGCGACACATAAAAGGTATTGGGTTACACGTGCATAGTTGTTGGGTTCTTTGGGGTTTTTATAAAACAATATATGTTTTAAGCCCATTATTTGTATGAGTCAAGGTTTTATACATATTTAATTTGTTAATGGGCTAGCTAATATCGTGGCTCATTTATTTGGCTATTAAAATTAAATATAATTTGAGTATTAATTCCCATTAATAGTATAATCGATTATTTTTAGGAAAGTTTTAGTTTATTTGGGAAATTTTATTCTCCTTCCTGGTGAGCTGCTGTTAGACGAGCTTGATCTTTCTCATTCTGGTTGTGGCGTCTTTCTGAGGTAAGCATTGGAAGTGTTGTCTCGGTGAAGCCTTTGTCTTGTGTCTACTTAGGTGTAGACTATGTTAATTCTAAACATGATCTGCTCTTATTTCGACGGTGGCCTAGCTTTGGACCCGGTTTGTGTGTTGGAGGCCGTTATGCACCGTGTTTGGCGTGCCGTGTTTGGTGAATGTTGTTCTGTGAGGGTTCAATAATCGTTTCAGGATGCGAGGATGAGCTGAGATTGGTATTTTTGCTAGCTTGTGCTGTGGCTCTTAGCATGATGATTTGCACTATGGTGGCTTGTGATCGGCTGTTAGCAGGATCGGTACTCGAGGCATGGTACATTATAGTTCGTGAGTTACAATGACGTCGAGAGGATTGTCACCTTAGTGTGTCTTCATCTTGGTTATATGTACCTTGATGTTGTTGGTTGTAGTGTCATTGCTTGTGGCATTGTAGTTGTTAGCACTGGCAGTTTCGCGAATTGGGGGAAATCTGTTGGCAAATATGCTGATTGAGTACCCTTTCATTATCTGCTTTTCTTGGAAGTTGTGCTCTCGGGACATGGTCTTGGTCCTAAAGATGCATTTTTTTTAGAGTTGTTATGGGTCCTTGTTGGTAAGCTATGCGTGGCTAGTTTCTTTTTAGCCGTGTGGTCAGCTGTAATTGTGCCTTGACATGACCCAGCTTGCAGTTGTGTCCCGTGATTCTGTGTTGAGAATGGAGCCGAGATTCTACAGGTGTCATCGAGGTTGTTTGTTGGTTTGTTGTTGTGTTCAGCGTGGGAGAAATTCCTTATGAGTCTGAATTTGACATTGTGTAGACCGTGATCTTGTCGGTTGGTTGTGCAATACTCTTCTGTCGTGGTAGAGTTAGCATGCGACTCGAATCAGATGTAATGTCTGAGTAAGGACTGACTTGATTGTATTTGTGGTCCAATGCTGTCATTGGCGTTCTGTGTGCCAGTTTCATTTGTTCGTTATGGCGCGGAAGTCGATGGTTTGAGCAGTCAGTTGGTTAGAGGCCTTGCACTAGAACTCCACGCAGATGGTCGAACTTGTAACCTTGGGGGTCCTAGGAAGAGCACACAGTCGATGTCCCTTGGCCATCTATTGCCCCTCTATCCATCATTGAGACTAGGGGTGAGGTGAGCTAACCCCAAAAATTTGACCTTAGTTGGGATTGCAGGCTGTAGTTCGCCTACATGAAGTTGGAATCACTAGTAATCGTCGATCAGTCGTGCGGTGGTGTATTCGTTTCCGTGCTTTGTACACATCGCTCGTTACACTATGGGAGTTGGTCATGCCCGAAGTTGTTATCTTAATCACAAGGGAGTGGGGATGCCGAAGGCGGGGCTAGTGACCGGAGTAAAGCCGTGACAAGATAGCCCTATTGGAAGGTGCAACTATTGCCCCCAATCTACTGCAACAAGGAGCACGAGGTTCGACGTTCACCCTCTTCCTCTTCTTCCATGTCGATATCTTGATAGATGCCTCAGATCCCAGAGACATCTTTAGGCCAGAAGAAGAAATTACCATCAGAGTTGATGCTGAGGAGACAGACGTTCACACTACACAATGTCGAAAGCTCCAAAGTCACCTCTTCTTCAACCTCTACTCCCTCTTCGCGGAGGCCGCCTATTTGCGAATTCGCTTGCTGAGGTCAAGATCCAATGGTCGGCTGCCTTACACAAGGTCTGACAATCCGCTCCAATAGGGAGCCCGAGGTCCCGTTTGTCTATTGCTCTGCACAACACGGCTGACATCTCCATGCTTGTTACAGGTTCTACCAGGTTCATGGGCTAGGGCTGGTTCACTCCAACGTCTCTGGCTTCGTCTCCCTACTTGAGGCGGCTTCCAAGCACACCAACCCACAATCTTCCATGCTTTGGGCCTCCTCCTCCTCCGTCGATACTCTCGTTGGTCTGCGTATATCTCCTTCCCATAGTCCATGAGAGAGGAGTAGTGATGGGAATTGAGCCCATGCATCTCCATTTTATTTTTACATTTATGTACTTTTATTTTTATTTATGTCCTTGCATAAATAGGTGTGCAATTATAGGGCTTTAGTAGCCAAAGGGTCAATTCAATTTTAAACTTTACAATTACCAAATAAATTCTAGAAAATATCTAAATAAATTTAAAAATATATTTAATAATTTTTTGTCACTACATTGCGTGTGAGTGATTGTGTGTATGTGTGCCATTTGCATTTGCATTTGCATGTGTCAATGTCCAAGTGTCAAGGAGTCAGAGTCAAAGTGTCAAGTGTTCATGTATGCATCTATGTCAATGTAATGAGTCAAGTGTCCATATAATGAACTTCAAATGAACACTTTATGAATCAATGAAATGCACTTGGTTATTGGACATAACAATGCTTCTTTCCTTTTTACTTCTCATATGGATGTAGCAAAGAATGGATTGTTTTGGTATTGGCTTGGATAGTTTATTGTGGATGGCTTGCAATTGCCTTATGGATTGTTTGGTTACTAACCATCCACCTGGCTCTATATATCAAATGGTGTTGGAAGAAAGATAGATCAAGTCTATCTGAAATCCTTCACTATACGTGAGTGTAAACTCCGCCTTGTACATGAACCATGTTGGAAGTTTGCATTGCTCAAGGATGTAATGTATTCCGTGATGTATGGGTTGAGGTCAGGTTCAAATTGGTTTCAATAGCACACCAATGTATTTAATGGAGTGGAATTTTGTCATCATCAAAAAGGAAGAGATTGTTGAGCTTCTCTAGTTGATTTTGATGATAATAAATTTCTAAATTTCTTAACGGACTCGTGTTGTGTAGCTGTGCATAAGTGTGAGCACAAGAAGATGATTAAAGTCAGTTTATGTGATGTTACAATGCTCATATGTCTAAGCTTTAAACATGCATTAAATGAGCTAAATGAACCTCAAATGCATGCGACATAATGATTCAAGTCAAAGTCTTGCTTTGTGGATGTGATTTCGAGGCTAACAAATTGATTCTGTAGAAGATACAGGTTTCGATCGACCAATGGGCATTGGTCGGTCGACCAAATCTCCCAGAAGCCAGCGGATTGAACTTTTACAGAGTGGATCTGAGATGGCCATGATAACCAGAGAATTCTGGCGATTTCTCAGAAAGGGAGCAGGGCGATTCGGCCAGATCCTACATCTTGTGCTTTAGATCTTGTTTCATTCATAGATGTTGATTATGTTGGATGCAAGCTGGACAAGAAAAGCACTAGCGACTACTGCCAAAAGTTGGGTAGGTACCTAGTCTCTTGGGCTTCCAAGAAAGAACACTCTGTTACACTGTCCACTGTAGAGGCACAATATGTCGTTGCAGGGAGTTATGGGACTCAAGTGTTGTGGATTAAGCACCAGCTCCAAGATTACTACGTGGATCTTGGCTGCACACCTATTTTGTGTGATAACACTAGTGCCATAAACCTAACAAAAAGTCCAATCCAGCACTCGAGAGCTAAACATATTGATATAAGGCATCACATTCTTAGGGATGAATTAAATAAGAAAAGTTTTGAATTCCACTTCATTGACACCCTTCATCAGCTCGCTGACATTTTTACTAAACCTTTAAATTCAGACAGGTTTTCCACTTTGAGAAGAGAACTAGGTCTTTGCAGACCTCCTTTGTCACAACCTGCATAGAAATCTGTGGCTTCAGTTTGTCTTAATCCAAGGGTGAAATAGTTGTTTTGTCAGGCAGAGTTTAGATTCGTGTCAAAGTCCCAGACCTTCTAATTTTGTTTACTGCATATGACTATAACCTGGTATATCAAATGGTGTTGTGTTGAAGGATAGGTTAAGTCTGTTTGGATGCTCTCACTATGCTTGAGAACATGCTCTGTCAAGTACCAAGAGTCTGAATATATACCTGACAAGGGTCCATACGTTGAGCAATTTAGGGGGATTCAGTTTTTAGTGTCACATTCTCAAGTCAATCAACCTGATTATATGTTGCTGAAAGTCAGTTGAGTTTGTTCTATCTGAGTCGACTTCCCTTGCTACAAATCCTTATAGATTTTAGTCAACCTGAAAAAGAAGTCAAACGACTTGATTCTTTAACTGAAAATATCCGCTCTGAAATTCCTTGATCATTTGATATTCTCTAGGTTCCCATAGTTTCTCGACAGTCGATTTTATCCTCTCCAAAATTCATTGCATGATGAGCTTGAATTCATGGGGAGATTCACGTCTGATAACTGATCTAAAATAGAAACGAAATTAAGAATTAATGGCTGGGTCACAGGCATGATTTAGTAAATAGTTGCTATATCCCAGGCGCTATTTAAGAAATAGAGTCCATGACCTAGGCACCATTTTTTGTCCTTTGACTTTTCTGTTGTTTCTTGTATACCCTTCTAGTAGGTTACATATATGACACTATATTCCAGCCCGTGAGTATAGTTCCCATTTTTTTGGTGATTTATCGATTACCGTCTATTCTCTCAGTGACATACAAGCCTTTTCTTGGATATTCCGTTCCTTCAGACTTGTGAGTTAGTCATTGAGACCTCCGTAAGTCTCCTCGAAATGTTAGATTCTCTCAAGGCCGATTGAGCTGGTTGTACCCTTAAAACTCATGGCATCATTTAATTTTCATGTCACTCTAAAGAAACATGGTATACCGACCATCAGGACATACTATTTGGATGTCATGAGAATATTCTTGAATTAATGGAATGGGAAACCATGGCATTTAATATTCATTAAGAATTATGTGCCATACTTGTGAACACTAATTCTATCTACCTTATCATGTGCAAGAATCGAGCGACCATCAGTATATGTACGCTTATTCTTAATGTCATGGCACCCAAATAGGGAGCCGATTCCACCTAGCTTTTAACGTTAATCGTGATTATACCATTACTATTGCAGTACGTCCTTACACATCATGTTCGATCCTTGTGATTCTATTCCTCAAGATCTACCTTAAAGTTCCTACAAGATTATTCCTTCAGAATTCTATATTGGCTATAACCATAGTGGATGTCGAAAATATATGATCAACGCCTATGCATATAAGGGCCCGATCTGGTCTTGGGAGGAGTACCCGAAAGTACTAGTGCCCATGGGAGTTGTAATGATCACGGTGTGACATTGCACCGAAGTGCTTGTCATTCTAGTTAAATGGCATTCCATAATCTTGTGCTTGACTCGACTTGACATGACATGACTCGCGTGACTCGAAAATGATATTTTATTTACTTGCTTGAATCGTGATAGCCAATTCTCGACATGACATGATGAATGTACTTGCTTGAATATCTTGACATCTATACTAACTTTGCATTTTTTTCTTTTATAATAGTTGATTGGTAGGCAACTGTGAGAAGAAGTATGGGTATGAATGCATTGCCATGCATTGCTATCTAGGTTCTTAGCCAAACTACAGCTGCTAGTGAGTGTGAAAGGAACTGGAGCACCTTCAGTCTTGTGCGCATCAAAGTGAGGAATAAGTTAAATGCTCAAAAGATTGGAGAAGTTAGTGTTCTGCCACTATAACATTGAGGCTCAGAATGAAGAATCACAAAGACAACAAAAGTTGTTGCAAAAAAGGCGGCTGACCATGAGGAAGGAGAAGAGGAAGAAGGGATTGCCAATGAGAGACAAATTGATTTGGATGAATTATTTGATGAGGAGCATCCCTTGAGTGCAGGAGACTTGAGGCAAGAAGTCTTTTAGATGAACCTATATTTGACCCCTCAGATCGTGCTTGGACAGAGGAAGAGTTGAATGACATTGAGCTTGATGATGATCTTGATGAGCCTCAACCTGATGTCCAGTCACCAAAGATGCCCAAGTCTCCACATCCATCCAAAACTCTAGAAAAGCAAAAACAAAAACAACAAGAAAAGGGGCAAAGCCAAGTATATAAAAGAAAATTAAACACAAGACATTGAGATAAGGGTCAACCCAAATCACTTCATCTAAGTAGTCAATCACTTCGTAGATAAGAAGATGAATCAAGTGATGATGATGAGAGATGCACAGGACCTGTATAACATGGAGGAGATGGTTCAGCTTTTTGGGCAATACAAGTTGGTCGACAAGAGCAAGATGATCATAATTATGGTACGTATGGTGGTTGGCAGTCTTGGGGGCAGCAGGAACATAGAGGAAGCTCACACTCTCACCGAGACACTTGGCCGCAAGATGATAGCATAAGACCGCAAGACTCTTGGGGACAACTTACACAAACACAAGACCCATCTCATTATGCATGTTATTCTTAATTCTCATACTTGTATATGTCTTCTTATTTTTTTTTACTTTTAATACAATCAGTGGTACTACTCACTTTTAAAAAAATTATGTAGGTTATTCTTCTCATTGGGAGAAAAATCAAAAGGTGGTTCGAATGGGATAAACTCAGGGCTGATGAACAGTGAACAGAACCAGGACAGATCTGGATCTGGGACTTGGACGAAAATCAAAAAAATATCTAAAGGATGAATTTTGGTGTGATTTTTTTTGTGGATGTAAGGGTTCTAGAGGGGAATCAACCCTGAAAGTTTGAGCTTCAGAAGATGAAGGGGGTGATAACAGAAATTCGGAGAAGGAGAACCTGTCCTGGGTCAACGCCCTTCTGGGTGGCGACCTGCAGGCTCACAGAGCTTTCCGTGGTGTCCTGCGCCGCCAGCGTGGCACCGCTGCGAACCGTGTACTGGTTCGGCAGGCGAATCTTCAGGGTGTCGCCGATCTTCGCGCCGGACTTGGCGTAGGAATCGTCGTAATCGCGAGTGATCGCACCGACGAAGTTGAGTTTCTGGTGCAGTACGCGCAAGGATTCGCGGGTAACTGCGGTCGGGGTAAGCAGGCTATTCGGCATTAGTTAGCGGCCTCCACGCCGCCATGAAAATCAGCGTTTGAGTTGTTTGTTACGCCACGCCAGCCACTCGTCGGAGGTCATCCGGTCGGGGTCTTTGCTGGCAGCAGCGCCGCCGCCCAGCGTCGGTGCTGGACTTGGTGCGTTGGTGACGGGTTTGGGCTTGGCCGTGGAAACCTGCGCCTCGATGCGGCCCACTTGTGCAGCCGCCAGATGGGCCGGAAGCCGCGCAATGCGGTCCGCCTCGTCCAGGTGCTGCGCCAGGTAATGCACAACAGCCGGTCCGTGATCGCTGACACCGATGGCCTCGATTACTTCCGGCGCAAACCGGATGCTTCGGGTGAGGTCATCGACCGCTGCATCAAAGTCCGGATGATCGGCGGCGTACTTCGTGGCCCGCTCTTCGTAGGACTTCTGGATCGTCTGCTGGCGTTCCTGCTGGGACCGCGTGCTGATCTTCTGCTCGACGCGTGACTCGGCTTGGGTGAGCAGGTATTCCTGCGTGGCCCGCGCCCATTCGTCCATGTCGTAGTTGAAGTCAGACAGTGCAGGTGCTTTCTCGTGGTTTTGCGGCTGGTGTTGCACGGGATGCTGCTGACGAAGGCTCGTCAATTCCCGTTCGAGTGCTTCTGCGCGCCGCTCTGCCTCGCGCCTTGCCTTGGTAATCTCGTTGACACGCTCCTGCGGAACGAATCGGCCCTTTTCATCTCGCGGCTTGTCGTCCTGCCCTTGCTTGTCACCGTGTTCAGTGGTCGAGTCCTGAACCTGTGCCTGCGATTCCTGTTCGTTATCGACAGGTGCGACCTGTGCGCCGTCATCAGCGGCGGTAACTACATCACTCATTGCGCGTCATCCTCGACGAATAGCCCAGCTGCCGGCTGGTGCGGTTACTGCGCGCCCGGTTGGGGCGATGCCGCTTGCGCGGCTTGTGCTTGCTGCGCCATCACGTACTGATGCGCGCGGTCGGCGTTCTGCTGCAGGGACGCATCGACCTGAGCCGCCGCATCCAGATTGACCTGACGCACCGCAGCCATATCCTTCTGCAGCACGGCAAGCCGCGCGGTTTCGGCTTCGTACCAGTCAATGCGAAGCTGCTCAGCGGAGATCTGCTGCTTCAGCTCATCGGCAACCTTGCTGGACGCCTTCGCCTCGGCCTGCTGCAACCGTTGCTGCAACTCGCCAAGCTGCTGCTCGGCCATCTGCTGCATCTGCTGCAACTGGCCCTGCAACTGGACAACAGCCGGGCTTTGATCCTTCTGCGCCATGGCCTGCTGTACCGGCGGCGGCAGCAGCATCTTCAGGCGCTCGGCGGCTTCGTCAGCCTTCGGGAAGTCCATGCTGCCGACGATCAGGTCCGGCACGGCCTGACCAATGAGCGGATTGCCCTGCGACAGCTGCACCAGCGCGTCCACAAACTCCATGCGCTGCGTGTCGTAGCTCGGGCCTACCGTGACCGTTACGTCATACTTGCCGGCGCTCAGGTCGTTCAACTTCTCGCCGTTCGGGCCTTCCTGATACAGCTGCACCGCGTCCTCCGCGCCATCCTTTCCCAGCACGCGAACCACGCGTGGCGTGTCGTAAACCTTGGGCAACGCGGACAGCAGGATCTCGCCAGTGGCCTGAATGCCGAATCCCAGCGCGTCCTGATAATCGAACGTGGCGGTATCGCCCTCACTCTGCCGTGCCAGAATGGCCTTGCCGCTCGTTTCGTTGGAGCGCGCACCTACGGAAGCGTCGAAGATGCCGTCCGACGCCTTGAGCATGTCAATGGCGAGCTGGCCGAACTGCGCAAAGGCAGCGTGCACAGGCGGCGGTGACAGGTAGTGAGGGCCACCAGCCATCTGCGGATCGGGCGTGATTGGCAGATACGGAACGTCGATGGTGTTCGACTTGTCCCATAGCGCCTTGACGCCAGCGCCTTCCAGCATCTTGGACGTGACAATCGGCGTCGCCTTGTGCTGCTTGGCGAGAACCTCCTGCCCCGTGGTGAAGTTGTAGTTCAGCAGGCGCTGCGGGTCGCGGCTGAAGCGCACCATGCCGCACCAGACCCACTTCCCTTCGATGAAATGCCGATTGGCGTACACCGGCACAATCGGGATGCGGTCGAACACCGAATCGTAAGGTCCGTCGATTTCCTCGGCGCCTGAGACGATGGACGACACGACCTTGTGCGTCTTCACCGAACGCCGGCGCGTGACCGTGACGCCCTCGGCCTGCAACTGCGCGACGGCTTCTTCGTCCAAGTCGGCCGCGTCTACCGTGCGGCCGTCCGACAGCAGCAGCAGCGTCTTGGTGACCGGCTCAAGGCGCCAATACTCGGCGACGCGAACCGTGTCCTCGCAGAACCACGTGCCGAACTCCTTGGCCGACTCGAAGTTGACCAGTTCGGCCTTGGGATACAACTCTTTGAACCGATCCCGGCTCATGGTCTCTTCGACGAACGCGTACTTCGCGTCACGCCCGTCCGGCGACTTGCAATCAGGGTCGAACCAGACGCTGGTCAACGGATCGGGAATGGGCCGAACGCACAGATCCTGATCCCAGCTGTCGTCCGTGCTGTACTCGGTCGAAAAGCGCCACGCGCCGAAGCCGGAAGCCGTCACCAGCTCGAAGGCGGCGTCATAAGCCCGTTCGGCATTGGAGCGCGACTCGATGTTGCGGATCAGCCCCTGGCGAAGCTCGGCGCCCTTGACATCGCCATCTTCGACGGGACGAATCTTGATACCGGGGCGCGCCTTCTTCTGGTCTACCTTCATGGTTCTTTTATTTCGCTTTAGCATAATCACTAATGCCATGATAATGTATGCATACTTGCATGGACCCTCGGTATATATAATGGCGTTGACGGAAGGCCGGGTTACGCCCGACTGGAAGTTTTCGCTATGCATGATGGTGGTCTTCAGACCTAGGTTCTCCGCCACATACTGAGGGTTCTAACTTAATAAACCATGCCCATCTTCGCATGATAGAAAAAAATCATTTCATATGACTCTGTCGTATGCATCCCTTTGCATCTTATTTCGGCCTCAGATGGCTCACTATCTCGGTAATTAATCAAAGGTGTTCCCTCCTCGTGGGGGATGTAATTAATGTCATAGCCTTTATGGTATGGCGGACTGCTGGTCCCGACCCGAATCTCACTCTCGCCCAATAACGGTCAGATTGAGCGCATAATAAATCTATCACTCATGTGACTGGCACACCTATACGATCAATTAATCAATTGATTACTGGTTAATTAATTGGTTAATCGACTCAAATAAATAAATAAATCAAATCAAATAAATGAAAGAAAAGGCGAACGAACATCAGCTTTTACTTTATATCTCCATGAGAGGGCTTTGCCTCACCCCCTTACCATTATCGCATTATGTTGTCCCATTGTTAGCACATCATGCTGTGTGTTATCTCGCATGTGTTGTGTCATCCCACCTATGTTATCTTGTGCATATCCTTGTCCCACGTATTGTCTTGTCCCGTCATATTATGGTGTTGTCCTACATATGTCCTTTTTCGTCATAGTAATGTTATCTTGTGTTCTTGTCCCAACCGCGTGTTCTTGTCCCACGTATTGTCTTGTCCTACCTTGTTCATGCATGCATGTTGTCTGTTCATGTCATATCTTGCATATGTTGCTTGTTCGTTCATTCTTTGTTGTGTTATGTTGTCTTTCGTTCATTTGGTTTTTATGTTTTCATTATGTTCATGCTTGATTATTCATGTTGTTTGTTGTCTTATGTTGATCACCCATAAAAATTTGAAAATCAGAAAATCTATAAAAAATGCCGTTTCGCTTGGCTGGTAAGTCAGGTATTAGTTCAGAGGTCTACATCATGGTCAATGCTAGTTCTCAGAAAGTTTCACTTCTACCTGGCCAGATCTGAAATAGGGGCTAGTCCGGTTCTAAAATCCCCCATCAGAAGTACAGCCACAACAAATTTTTTGGATCACAGATGATCTAAGGATTTCAAGAGAGCTTTCCAATAGTGCTGGTTTCGCACCGATTCGACATCGGTTCTGGTCGCAGCAGCTTCTGTCGTCGGAGCGCGTAGGTCTGAAACTAAGTTTCAAATCCGTGGGCAGCAACCCCAATACTGGGAGATCGGAGCCGATCGGCCTCCGATCGGTGTCCAGCTCGGTCGCCATCCAGGGGAGCGAGCCACTAGGTGTCACCATCATAGCGGGACCCACCCCATCAGTTCTGGAGGACTGAGCAGTATGTGGCCCTCACGACGCGCAGATCGCGCCATCTGGACAGCACCAAAATGCGGGTTTCGACACTGTCGGAGTGACATCAAGATGCTGCCCGTTAACCCACTTCCTGTTACTCCCGGGCCCCACATGTGACTTGTTACCTCTATATGCGGAGTGGGTCGAAACTTTGTACCACTGTAATATTTGTTAACCGAGAGTACGGATTTGGCCGGGGTTATCTTCCCCACGCCGGGAGCATGGAGGTAACGGTCTTACTTCTTGGTATTACATTTGCTTAGCTAGTATATGGTCATATGTCACTGTGAGTGCGATAGGATCCTAGCCCGTGAGTTCATGTCACCGCTGTGAGCGAGAGAGTGACCCGTCCCGTGACTCGACCAGAGTACGGAAGTGAGTCGACCACCCTTGACTCTGCCGCTTTCTCAACCGCGCGGATCCACGCTATCCCTCGCTTGGGACGAAGAGTGAACTTGCGTTTCTGTTAGCAACATATAGCCTATAGGAACTCTTAGTGTCGGGCCAAGGCGTCTCCAATGTCCAAGTGTTGCTGGTCGCGTCTCCATCTAGAGTCCGAGGTTCGCATCACCTAGAGTCGGTCCCTCAGCCCGTCCCGCATCAATTTGGTATCAGAGCCAGGTTGAGTCTAGGGTAGTCCTCGCATTAGTCCTCTGCCTGGTTTCATATAGTTCGGCTACTGTCACCTCCCTTTCGGTGATGTGGAACCTTTCTTTGAATTTTCTTTGTAGGTCTAGCCAATCAATGATAGACCCGGGCTGTAAGCTCGAGTACCACTCGAAGGCAAGGCCTGTTAATGTAGACCCAAAAAATTTTAGGAGGTACAACTCGTCAGCAGCCAAGTCGCCCATCACATTAGTGTAGTAGGCAACGTGCTCGCGCGGAGACGCTTGCCCATTGAACTTCTCGAACTTCGGAGGCTTTGTGATGCTAGGGGCCAACCTCTTGGCAGCATGATGGGACAGATAAGGCACCATGTACACATCAAATGAGGCAGAGTCACCATCACTCCTTTCCTCCAGCTTCATTTCTATCATCTGCTCGACCATGAGCTTATTCATCACCACTAGGTCAACTGGGCTTGGGTAGAAGTGAGCTTGTTGCATATGCGGCGTTGTTAACACGGCCGCATGGGGGGGTGGCAAGGCCCCCTTGGAATTGGAGGATTGAAGGATGCGGTGCAGTCGCAAGTTGTTGTTGTAGGGGAGGCATGACCCTGGTGTAGTTGTGCGTCGGTTGTGAGGCGATCGCCTGCGGTGAGACTTCAAATGCTTGGCCACTGCCCCCTGACGTTTCAAGCGGGCCTTCACCCTATGCGGGCGCGTAGAGGTGCATATCCCTCTCACTCAGCTGCTTCTTTAAAGCTTCAATTTCTTGTTGGTACTTGTGCAGCAGCATCAGCAAGGCTGGGTCGCTGACGAGAGGGTTGGGGTGGCTTCCCCTATCCTTGCCAGGTGTTTTTCAGATGAGGTGGATGGCATGGTGCTATCTCCTTCTGCTGTAACCACATTAGCAGCTAGAGTTTCCGTGGCTTCTTCCGGACTTGTCATCTCATCGAGAATTTGTAATGCCTCACTGGCGGCCTTTCCTCTTCTTGTGAGAGGGCCGGGCCTCTCGGCAATTCTGGCAACTTCTTCAGGCTCTTCAGGTAGGGCCCCATAATGGCTGGTCATTCCAACCACATTACAGGTGTAGACTTGTATATTTTCACTTCTTCTAGCATTAAGGTTTTAATTCCTACTAGGATAGCGGCTGCAGATGTGAAAGTAGAGGATTTACAGGGGCGAAGTTGTTCACACCTAGGATTCTTTACGTGGAAGGTTAAGTTCCGTTAGGATTCTAAACCTCAAAACTCTATAAATTAAACTCTCCATCGACGAGCTTTGACTACTGCTACTCGAACCCTTCACCGTCTGTTACCTATGACGTAAACGTAGAGAGGCCTCCCTCCTTCTTCTCGTTGCTACTTCATCTTCCTCTGGCATTTCCTTCTTCTTCACTCGACGCTGCTGAGGGTGACTCTCCCTACGGCACTGTAGAAAAGCTTCAACCTTCTGATCGGAAGGGTTGCTACATTTGCTGACTACTTCTTCCTCTTGCTGTTACCGTGAAGAGTGCTATTCCTTCTCCATGTTCCTACCATTGCAGTTGCCATGAAAGAAGACTTCTGGTTGCTGCCGAAGGAGCATCATCTTCCTGTAGTTGCAGTTGCTGCTAACTGCATATCTTTATATTTCTCTCCACGATCTGTCGTCCGGACCAACCCAACTAAGGTAGGTGTTCTCAAGTTCTAAGCCCAACCTAGCAACTCCAGGATCATATACATGCATATAGGTCAGCAGGTGATAGCAGAAACGCTTTCTGTATCAAGTTTCTTTATTTTTTGCATAAACAGTGAATTAGCGACCCAGCCTTGGGCGCTATATAGATAAAATGACCTTATGAATGGTCGTCATTCTGTTGGACATTTAATAAATACCCATATTTAAAATTTAATAACTTTGTGACATGATGTCTAAATTAGTGCATGAGCATAGTTCTGGAAACCTGCTATTTTTCTCTTTTTGTCCATATATTCACTTTTGTAGAATTCTCTCAAATAGAAAAGTGCTACTAGTCATGCTAAGAATGATATGAAGAGAACAACGCCTGAACCATAGTCACTGTTCAATATAGCGCCCCTATCTAGGGTGCTATATTCTGAAATGAAGCCTCTTCCAGAGGGTGACATTTCCCCTGTATGGAAATTCTCTAGTACCTATTATATATATATCAATGTGGAATTCTTTGAACCAGAAGCCAATAGCCAAGTTGTCAAGATCAATGCTCCAAGAATAGACGATGTTAAAGCAATTACCCAATTTGAACCTGAATATCAAAGAGAAGGGAGATCAGGTTATGATTGCCCATGTTAAGCTTCAATCGGATTTGCTTTTGAAAATTAAAGAGCTTCAAGATAGCGATCCAGTGTTGGTCGAGATTAAAGAAAGTCTGAATAATCGACCAGACTTCATGATGACTAAAGATGGAAGATTGCTTTTCCATGGGAGAACTTGTGTTCCTGGTTTTGCCGAGATAAAAAATAAGATTCTAGAAGAAACACATCGGTCCAAGTATACTATTCACCTTGGAGTCACGAATATGTATAAAGATCTGAAAAGAACCTTTTGGTGGCCAAACATGAAGAGAGAAGTGGCCGAGTTCGTAAGTAGATGCTTAGTATGCCAGCAAGTCAAGGCTGAGCATTTTAGGCCTGTTGGGAAATTGAAGCCCCTCGAGATACCACAATGGAAGTGGGAGAGTATCGGCATGAATTTCATTATGAGCTTACCAAGGACTCGTGGTGGTTTATATGCCATTTGGGTGATTGTAGATCGACTGACTAAGTTCATGCATTTCTTGCCTGTTAAGTCCAAGTGGACCGTGGATGTTTTGGTTGCTCTGTATATAAAAGAGGTTATGAGACTGCACAGAATTCATGTATCCATTGTGTTCGACAGAGACCCAAGATTCACTTTTCATTTTTGGAAAGGATTGCAGGCATCCTTGGGTACTCGTCTAAATTTCAGTATCATTTTTCATCCTCAGATGGATGGACAGATAGAAAGGACCAATCAGATTATTGAAGACATGTTAAGAGCTTGTATGATTGACTTTGGAGGAGGTTGGCATGAGCATTTGCCCCTGATTGAGTTTGTGTATAACAATAGTTATCAATCTAGCATTCAGATGGCACCATTTGAGGCCTTGTATGGAAGAAGTTGCATATCACCTCTGTGCTGGGAAGAGGTAGGCGAGAAGTAGTGGCTCAGACCAGAACTCATCTCGAAGTCATCTAAGAATATTCAGATCGCATTTGAAGATTATCCTGAAGCCAATCAAGTGGAAACCAAGTGGAGAAGCAACATCAGCCCAAGATCTGCATCATTTTCTAAGGGGAAGCCTAGATCTAAAGTTTTTATTTCTGTTTTCTCTTCTAAGTTGCTTTGAGCTTCAAGTGTGTATTTCCCTCTAAATTTGTGAACATCAAGTGTATGGTCGGATTGTGCAGTGTGCACATCCGAGCTGTGTATGGTCGGATTGTGCAGTGTGCACATCCAAGTGTGTTCAGTTTGCTGTAACTTGCAGCATGTGCGTTTGTGAGCTACATTCCGAGCAGTGTGCTCTTGGGTTCATCCCCGTGTTTGTATCTGTGTGTGGATCTATTCAGATCCGTGTAGGTGCATAGATCTCTTCAGATCTGCGTGTGTGTGTGTGGATTTATCCAGATCTGGGTGTTCGTATGTGTAAAGTGTTACGTCTGTTGCAGCGTGTGTGTGTGTTGTTGATCTGGTCGTTGGATTGTGTTGGAGACTCTATCTCCATGTGTCTATTGGGGCATGTCCCCGTGTGCGTGTGTGCAGGCGTCGCCCTATGTGTGTGTGTATTGGAGGTTGGCTCCGTGTGTGGGGGGGGATTTATCCCCGTACTAGTTTACCAGTAGTGACGTCTCATTCAGTTGAGTGAGGGGTGGACGTAAGGAGCCCATTGTGGTCCCGAACCACCTTAAAAATCTTTATGTCTTGTTGTGTGTATTGTGGTTTGCTTTATTGTGATTAATCGTTAATTCAGTGCATGTGTGATCGGTAAGAATGAGCGAATTCCTATTGCACAGGCGATTCTCGATTGCCTAGATTTCATTGTGTGATGTGTTTAATTGCATAATCTTTTGCATGATCGAGTGAGCTTAGCGAGATTATGAGAGCTTAGTTTACTCTGTTTGGTTTAATCTTTTTAATTTCATTAAACTTGGTAATTCCACTAAGAAGGTTTTAAATTTACCATTTCGAGTGGGGGACAATTAAACCCTCCCTTCTTGTCTGCTCGCCTACCCGAGACCAACAATTGGTATCAGAGTCACAGCTCTATCTTCTTGGGTCCTGATCTTGACATATTCCATACTGCATGTTGGCATGTTTCTAAGCTTAATTTCATATATGTTAATTTCATGCCAAAATTATATAGCTTTGTAATTAAAGGAATTTTTCCATGGTTTGAATGCACTTCGATAATGATTTGGCACGTTGCTATTAGTTACACATCCACTTGATAGGAACACCTCTTGGACTTGTGATCTACTCCATCGGATATTCAGACTAGGTGATCATGTTTCAAGGCCTCCGTAAGTCTCTGCAAGCCTGGGATTCCCACTAGGATGTTAAGCTGGTTGTACTCTAAAAGCCCATTGGTCTAGAAAGCACTTGTGTTACAGACATTTTTCCTTACTCTGGATTGATCGCGGTCTTCCGGTGATCGCTTCCTTTTGGTAGTGGTCAGGCGATGATCGCATTCTGTCTACAGTCTCACTGCGTCGACTCCTTTCCCTTTTGGCGTCGACTCTGCCTGATAGTGCTCCTAGCTAGACTGCTACTTCACGAAAATAGTCCTCCTAAGATCGCGTTCTGTCAAAATTATTTTTAGCCTGTGATTTGACCCAAGGGTTGATTAGACTCCATTCGTAGATGGCCTACTGCTATTTTGGAACTTAACACCTTGTTCAATAAGTTATTAATGAATTATGGAGATTAATAAGTGTACCGTTATGCTGACAGATTCCTCTCGTAGCATGACCTTGTCCTTAATTCGTTCTTGAACTCACATGTTCATATTTGGTGCATTCTTATCTTGATATTTGTTACCATGAACTTATTATTGAACTTACTGTTATTACTGGCCAAACTTTATATTTCTCATAGAAGTAGCTTGATTTATAACTTGAAGATACAAGAGCGGACAAGGACAGTGTCCAAGGGCTCGACGCTAGCCCCCTCGACAGATGGCCAGAAACATACTGTAAACTATGGGGTATGATGAACACTATCGTCACATTGCGCTGGGAATACTTTTTTTCATAAACGGGTGAAATCCACGAGGTTCATCATGAAATTATACATTCTTGTTACATGACTTTCTAGTGCATAGCCTTAATAGTTATGAAAACTACATTGATTGAGTTGATGTCTTAGTTTAGTCATTAAGTTCAGTTAGTTCAAAGTCTATGTAATTTTCTTTCTTTTGATCAACGAAGAGTAGAAGTCCACAATATGTCGGGTGTAACAAATACTCTCTGCTATTATTATCAATAAAGTTTGGTTAATTACTTTTTCTTCATTTTTAGCCTTGTGGTTTGGTCTCTTGTGGCAATGAATGCTCTGATTGATATGAATGATATAAATTGCTACATTCTAAGTTTCTGTATTGGGGCGTGACATTCCTCCAACAAGACAATTGGGCTAGTGTCTCAGGTGGTTTGGCCGATCTTCATGCCCGGAATAATGATGGGATGGGATGGGATCGGGATGGGTTCTTCCTCCATGAGAACAAGGAGGAGGATCTCACTAGTGCAGTGGCCTCTCGTACAATCGACAGTGATGGAGCCAAGGGCGGGGCAAGTGACGCTAATAGTGCTAGACCTCGATGGCTTCCTAGCTAGCAGACCGATCAAGTGGACTTACCAGTGTAGGCAATCCACCAAGTCTCCCAAATCATCCACAAAATAGGAGGTTTGATAGGTGACATGGGGAGGCCGGAGGGGCACCATTTGGGATTGGTGTCCTGTGACGACCTGGGATCCAAGTGCCGGAAAGGAACCGGCACAACTCGAACCTTGGCCCGCCTCCCACGAGCCCCGAGACTCAGAAGGGATTAAAGGATAGGTGTTGAAGAGGGTTGATCTCGTGCTGGTCTTGAGCTGGAGGAAGTGATCACCTCATTGAGACCTGTAAGGAAGGGAAATGGATCAGGGGGCCCAGGGATGGTTCCCTAGGGAAAACCCCTCTGATGCCTAAGTCAGTAGAGCAGTGGTAGAAGCTGTGAGGGGAGGAGGAAGAGGTTGCACGAGATTCCTCTCCACCAAGATGGTGAGGAAGTTCCTACTCAGGCAGTTTAGGCGTGTTATGCCTTAACTTTCACAGGAGGGAGTCCCATATATAAATAGAGCGCCAGCTTCATGAGTCCCGTAAGCGGAGGAGTTTGGTCAGGGGTTACGTCCTCGACGTGGGCTCTTTACCTCCTATTTCAGCCGAAACTAAAACCGATATGTTTCGGTTTCGGACCCGGCCGCCGAAACCGAGTTCGAAACCGAAACTGTCATCTTGCCTTAAAGGCAAAAGGCTACAGGCTTTGACAGCAAGTACTAGTAGGCAACATGTACCAAGACTAGAGCTTCGTTGAACATTATAGGTGTAAGTGGTCAGACGTTTGAGTATGGAGCAATTTGGACCTTATGGCCCCTCTTCTATTTGTGTCAATGACCTAAATTATGAGTAGGATGTGGAGTAAAGCAGCCAGATTGGGACTTCCTGTTGGATTAAATACATGTCTCTAGGTATCTAGATTGGAAACTTTAGTATGAAGATGATATGATATAAACAATAATCAGAAGGATTGGTGCATCAAAATAATTGGAAGAATAGAGAGCAGAAGTTTGATGTGCATTTGGCAGGTTGGAAAGGAAAGTCGCTCTCCTATGGAGTGAGGCTAGTTCTTTGCAAGTTTGAACTATTGTCTATCTTCAATAAAGAACCCAAAAATAGTCACAAGGAGGCTGGGATGTACACAGTGCAGATTCTTTTGGCATCACAGACCATTTTTTGTTGATTTTGTTTTGTTTGATCTCAAGAAACTTCTGTTTTGTTTGGTTTGGTTTGGTTTGGTTTCCTCAATTTCTCCCAGAACCAAAACAAGCCAATCTGTGGGCAGCTCTATGCATATACTCTCATTTACATTGTCCATGAGCACCCCCCAACCCCTCCACCCCACACTCGCCCCCAAAATGTCTTCCCAATCACAAAGATGTACTATGGTTCACCAAATCCCCAAAAATGGGCACCAGCCCAATTGAAACCCAAAAGCATACATCATGCCAAAAATAAAAGATTCCGGGAAAGTTATACATCCTTGACACCACTGGTAGACTTATTTCCATTTTCCTTTACCATGCCTTTCAACCAGTAACTGTTGCTGGTAGATACCTTTTGTTCTAGCAAAGGTTGATCGTGAATGTTGCCATTTGGAAGAGATTTATGGGATGATGAGACTTCTTAGGTTGGAACCCTTTTTTTTTCTGGTGGAGGTCTTGCTTACACTGGTGGCAATAGAACAGAATGGCCACTATCTAGGTAAATCCCTTTAGCATTGAGAGGGAGATCATCAGCTGTAAAATAGGAAGATGTCTTTGTCATGCACCCTAGATATGCCGCAAGACCATTTCCTTCCCTATAATCTAGTGGCCAGTGCAACCCCATAAAGGGTCCCATATAGTGGCAGAAGACTGAACTAAAGTTGAAATTTCTAATGTAGAGAATTACCCTGTGGGAGCATCCCAACACCGGACAATCTGGTCCCAACTACAGAGGGAATCTGGTCTGCTTTCTATTTTTTGATGGGGAGACCAGGGCGATGGAGCACCTATTCAGAATGTGTCCTTGTACTTCATTAACAAGGGAAATTTGGAATAGACATGTAATAAAGAATAGCTTACTTCTCCAAATGTCTCCGGCCACTGTAATGAAATTTATTTGTGACCATCTTAGGGGATTGAAGCCCATGGTTCCTATGTCTTGTGACTCTTGTCCAGTCTAAGCAGCTAGAGAGACCCATCTTCTTCAGTATGGGGGGTTGCATACCCTCTGTAGAGAGCTTTTATCTGTGAATCAGCGGTGCTATCCGCCTAAATCTATACATCCCTCTAATTCCCCCCAGAAGTATAACACTGCAGCGATCTCAGTTTGTCCGCCTTGTATCAACAAGGATACAGTCAACTGACCGAATTCATTAGGAGGCTTTCTATCGTATGCATGCGTGGGTATATGATGCCTACCAGTTCAAAGAAAACAACGTTACTAGATTTACCAAGTGCCGCACCAATTTCCCCAAGGCCGGAGAAGGGCCAACCCCCCATCCCCCAACGCACGAGAACGCAAAAGCAACACGGCAACCAGCCTTCTCTCCTCTCTACAATTACCAGCATAGTCGCAACAAGCAGACAAGACACCAAATCACAAAAGAAGCGATGCCCATTGCCAGTGCCTGCAAATCTAGCTACCAACGAAAGCGCACATAAGAAATGAGCCATCTTTCCGCACCAGCTCTGATCGAAATCCACGAGATGAAGAGTCAACATCCCCGATCACACGATGCGGAAACACGAAGAGCCAGCATATATTACGCACGACCAAACCAAGATGCAAGAGGGAGCGCAGGTTGGAATCACGAACCACCTTCCCCTAAATACTAGGAAGGAAGCCGCGCCCAGATCAACCCCGCCAAAAGGAAGAGAGAGAGAGAGAGAGGGCGAGACGGAGGATGGAGGACTCACACGTGTGGAGGCACTCGGAGATGGTGGTGGCGTCCCGGAGCAGCTTGTGGCAGAGGGGGCACGTCATGCACGCGGCCAGCAGCTCCCTCCTCACCCTCACCACCTGCAGGGGACCCCCCGACGACGACGGCCCAGGCGTGCCCGTCCCGGCACCCCCCGGCACCTCCTCCCCTTCCTCCTCCTCCTCCTCCTTGACCGCCATGCCCACCGCCGGCCCCGCTTCCTCCTCCGCCCTCACCCGCCCTCCTCCCCTGCTACGTCGTCGCCGGCGCCGGCGTCCCGAGGTCTCAGCGCGCGGCAAGCCCTGCATGCAGTAGTCCAAGGGCGATCCCTCCTTGGCATCCGCGGGCCCACCCAGCTCGCATTGATCAAGCACGACAAAGAGAGAGGGGGGGGAGAAAGAGGGAGCAATAGAAAGAGATTGAGAGAGGGAAGGGAGAGTATGCAGGTATAGGAGAACGCACGTAATAAGGATGGACACAGGTGAGGAGAGAGAGATGCTATGCGCTTGTCCCTTGGATGGGGGCTGATAAAGCGGAGAACGGTCGGGATCGACCGATAGGGACATGGAAGCAAATACCAACACAGACATGAGAGGGAGGGAGGGTGAGGGCCAAGGCAAAGGGGAGAAATAGAGGACGAGTAGTTGCGTGTACACCTCAGGTTGAGTTATCAACAGTCATGCGTACGTCCACGAGGTAATCATCTGTACGTGCACTCCTTAAGATGGTTTGCTCAATTAACGTACTCCTATTAGATTGAATGAGCTATTACAATAACTTTACATCCCTATGGAAATATCCCCACCTTAATCTCATTTTTTATTTGATAAGATTAAAATCGATGAAAATGAGAGAGTTAAAAAGAATAAAATTTTTCTAAAAAATGAGATTAAAATTATAAATAAGACATTCCACCTTTTAAATGGAAGGTTGAATTTAGTAGGTCTAGTGAGCTGTCCAAAGTCTGGTGGCCTTGGGTCACCTGTTACTTCATGTTACTCACAATGGGTGTGTGCGTGATTTTCAGTGTTCACATTTAGTGAACCCCCACTAGTCGTAGCTTTCCTGCGCACGTACGTGTGGGCCCACTTGGGAGTGGTGGAGAGCGTGACTCGAGAGAGACGGTGAGTAGGCTGGTTACCATAGGGCCCCCGTGTACCGTCGAGTCCTAACCGGTAGGGGAATTACCAGCTAGAGGATAGACCTAGGGCATATGGTCTGAGTGTGCACACGAGGCTGAGGGTTCAGACCTGCGCTGAAGAGCGTGACCTTAGCTAGTCCTTATTTTGTTGTACTTTTGGTTATTGAGTGTGTCTGAGTCTCGCGCCCGGGGTATTGTTGCTAGACACTTGTGATGTGGTGTAAGACGTGAGGGGATGCATCCGATCGTTCTTCTAGTGGGTGGTGCTCCCGTCACGTAACGTGAGTTGTCGTGTCCCGGGTTTTCGATTCTCGCCTGCGGGATGGGGTTTTGGGTGTTGTTCTCGAGAGCATTCTCGTAGCCAAGGTCTAGGATTTTCGGTGAGCATCACCGAGGGTTTTTCCTTGATAGCATGGAATTCACGATAGCGATGTCATGATTGTGTTCCGGACTATGTAGTTTCGGCCTGGGCCCCCCTGTGAGGGCAGGTTTTCGCGATTGAGGCATCGTGGCGTTTTCCTAGTAGCGTGACTAGGGCGGTTCGTGTCTGGTTGTTCCCCGACCATGGGATCGAGATGTCGGGTGTGTGACTTGGTTGTCCCCGGATGGGAGACTGGGTCATGTTTTTTGGTACAGTAGGAGTAGCTGTAGAGTCGAGGTTTTATCGACCGCCATAGGTTACTGTTCCTGCTATTACTGTTGTTCCTTCTGTAGCTAGCATAGCATTCCTTTCCGCTGTTGTTTTCTCAGTTGGGGTTCCGTGGGATCCCTACAGAGCCAGTGACAGGTGGCTCACCCAAGGTTTTCAGGTGCGGCGGTTCTTCCTCGAGGTTCGAGGGAGCTGCGTGGAGGTTCTAAAACAGGTAACAGGTGCACCGCGTAGGGGCTGGCTAGGGCGTGCCGGTCAAACGGACTGAGGTTGTACCAGACGGCGGGAGAGTTGGAGCGTGTCGGGTAGCGAGGAAGTCAAGGGTGCCGGGCTGGAGGGCTAGGGGTGTGTCGGGATGGACAAGCCAGGGGTGCACCAGGTGGCGAGAGAGCTGGTTGGGGTGCGTTGGGCCAAGCAGGCTAGGTGCACCGGGCAGCGCGCCAGTAGGGGTGTGCTGATTAAGGACATGGGCAGAGCGTGTCGGGCCAGGGGGCTAGAGGGTGTACCAGGCAAGGACATGCGTGGAGTATACCGGATAGGGGCAGACTAGGGTGCGCTGGATAAGGGGCCAGTCTAGGTGTACCAGCTAAAGGTGACAGTGGTGCACCGGGTAGTGGGTAAGTGTATGTGTGTCAGTTGAAGGAGAGGGCAAGGTGTGCTGGCTAGGAACAGGCTGGAGAACACATTGGCTAGTGGCTAAGTCCAGGGCGTTGGGGAGGGGCAATAGGCTCAAACTGCTCAGGAGAGAGACACCCGATACTCAAAATAAAGGGGGATTCCCCTGTTAGCCCAAGAAATCATTGGAAGGAGACTAGCCTGATGCCATCATGCTGGGACACTACCCATTGAGTTGGATAGACCAGCATTCTGGAGAGCGGGCAACACAAGGAGCCGAAAAACCAGAGGGAAGGAGAAGACAAACCACGAAGGGCACTGCAGGATAAGGGATAACCAATATAAAAGAAAGAAGAAGACACACATTTTTCTTTATTCATAGCGAACAAGATGGTGATAACCTCAACTGAGGGGCCAAATACAGGGCTACACAATAGGATAAGAGGGAAGTTGAAGTGAGAAAACCAGAGTAGAAGGGAATCTGAGGAGAGGGATGGGGTCAAAAAGGGGCAACGGCTCCCTGCTCTCTCCCGTCCCCTCCTGCTACATTCAAGATCTCTCTCTCTCTCTCTCTCTCTCTCTCTCTCTCTCTCTCTCTCTCTCTCTCTCTCTGTCTCGCTATCAATCGAGCACTGAGTGGATAGGACAATAGCAAACGGGCTTGTGCGAATAAGGGTGACAAATAGCTAGTTAAAGGTGACAAATGTGCAATAGAGGTGACAAATACATTCCTAAGGGTGAAAAATAGATCACTCGACTGATGAGTGGCAAATTAGGCATTGTTATATTAACGCAGCATCCTTGTGCATCAACACAGCCAGGTTGGGTCACCAAGCTAGTCAAGGTGAAGACCAATGATGAAAGAAGCAGCAATGGCGATGGCTTCAGGGTAATAAGGGTGAAAAATAACTTTCTAACTGTGACAAATGGGAGTTAAAGGGTGAATAATAGCTCAACAAGGCTGAAAAATGAGTGACAGCACTGAAAGCATGAAGAGTGAAGAAGCGGAGTCGACTCACTAGGCTTTGGAGTCGACTCATGTCATGATGAAGCTCGCAAAGCAATAAATGAAGACGAAGGCGACGGCTCTTATGGACTGAGGGTGACAAATGAGTTAGTATGGCCGACAAATGGAAGATAAGGGTGAAAAATAGGTTGCTAAGGTTGACAAATAGCCTGAGAGGCTAAATTATAGAACACTTGTGTTTGTCACATGCCCATGTTCGAAGGTCAATGAATTGGCACGTGATCCAAGGTTACCTGACTAAAGGATATTCTCTCACCTAACACATGGACGAATGGGAAAAAGGTGAAATGAATTTATTTTATTCAGAAGTTTTACGGAGCCCCTGCACTATATAAGGGAAGCGTCTTCCTCCGAAGACGGTGCTACAAAAAGAGAAGAAAAATAGAGAGCTACAAGAGAAAGAAAGATAGAAGAAGCAGAAGAAGAAAGAGGGAGAGCATCAGAGAAGAAATTGAGAGAAGATCTGAAAGAGAAGCGTGTGAGCTGAAGAAGAAGAGAAAGAGTGAGCTCGAGAGAAAGTGCAGCCAAAGTCCACTTGAAGATTTGTTTGTATTGACTTGTGGATCAAATCCATAGTCATTTTTCTCATCTAGAACTACATTATTTCCTGTCGTTTCTTTTTGTTCTTTTATTTTGTTTGTTGATTTTCTCTTTGTTCCATTTCATCAAGCTGTGTTAGTGGAGGCTTGGTCCTCGTGGGATAAACTTGTCCTTGACCACTTTGAAGCTCTCGGCATCTTCCAGTGGCAGAGAATAGAACCATTCTAATGCAACTCCATCTAGAGATCAGCGGAACAAATATGCCATGAGGCGATCATCATATTGGAATTGTGCCGATTCATATAAAAAGTCCCTTATATGAATAAAGGGATTACCGTTTCCATCATACTTCCTGTAATTGGGCAGCTCGGACTGTGGAGGAAAATGGATATTCTGAAAGCTCAAAATGGGCACATCCTCCAAGGACTATGGACCAACCCACTTTTGGAGAAAGTCGAGTTGTTGCTACATGGTGGCCCACTTATCAAGGAGCTCCTGCTCCCTTGATAGGGCAGGGGTAGTAAAAGGAGGAGTTTGGATTTGTGGAGCGAGAGGTAAAGCAGCTGAAGGAGGTGGCCCGTATGACGACGCCGAAGGATAAGTAGCCTGAGTGGGAGGATATTGGGCCACTGAATGACCCAGATTGGGGTGGACCTGGGCTGCCCCTTGCTGAGGGCGTCAGAAATCAGATGGGCCCACAGAGATTTGTGGTACTGATGGGGTAGAAGTATGGTGATCCAGCTGAAAAGAAGAAGGGAGAGTGGTCTTTCCCTTATCATAAGATGGCTGGGCCGATGCGGAGGACTGGCCCATTTCTAGATGGGAGAAGGTGATGGTCCTGGGCTGGACCGGAGTGAGATTGATCGGGGTGTGCTGGATGGGGATGTTGGATAGGCCTTGCGGAATCATGGAAGGTGGGGTGTTGGGCCCCTGCATGGCCTGATAGACCACCTGGAGTTGGGCCGGGTCCAATTGGGCCATCATCTGGAGAATGGAATTGGTGGAAGGAGGGGAAGAGGATGGAGTGGACTGGGCGCCCTCCATAGGGATGGAGGACGGAGGAGGAGTAGACCCCTCCCCTGCCGGAAAAGAGATGACCCTGGAAGGATCTTCCAAGAGCCCTTGGGGAAGAGACTCCTCTTGGGAATGGGGAGGATTGAAGGAAGCCATAGGAAACTCAAAGAGAGGATTGGAATAAACCTTAAATTTGGACTCGAGTCTAGGATGTAGAATAGCAGGGATGTTACCCGTGGATCAAGACCTTGTCATAGACCTGGTGATGATCCTTGGGCGCTCATTATGCATCACCCACACATTATCAGTAGCAGTAGAAGCACCTATATCCTGTCTTCGAGCAAAAGCATCAGCATGCTGCAAGGAAACCGTATTGGACATTTAGTTGATATCATGCTCTGCTAGGGAGGGATGTGAATCCACTACCGCAAGCTCAGGGACAAGGGCAATGGCCTCCAACGGGACAGCATTTTGGGGTGAAGGGAGCTCCAGAGGTGAAGTAGCCAAGGTGTCCTGATCGGACGCAATAGAATTCGTAAGCAAGGATTTATCCTGATGAATACCAAGAGTCTTCAAAGAGGGTGACCGTGCCATTAGACGACCGACCTCCAAAGAAGGAGGGGAGAGTACACGAGCAGGGACAGACCCTTCAGGATTTTCAGTCAGATGCCTCACTATAGCATCTCCCATTGGTGACTTACATATCTGCTTTCCAGGATTAACCATAGCAAGCTCAGCCGTACTATCTGGTTTCGATCGGATAAGGGGACCCATTACCAGACATGGAACAGAGGTAGTACGCAGAGAATCTGCAGGGACAATGTCACTGATTGCCTCATCCTTTTTTGGATCAACTGGTTGCCAAAAAACTTTGGGCTTTGAAGGGAGGCGAACAGGGGTAGCATCCAGCACATGGCTAGAAGAGAGCAAAGTCCTATTCCCTTTACAATCTTCCTTATTGTGACCAAGCCGGGAACATGCTGAACAGAATTTTGGGAGCTCCGAGTAGTGCACTTCTTGCCAGCCACCTCCTCCAAGAAAGCCAATCCATAGCCTAGGGCGATGAGGATTCGAAACATCCAGTTCCACACAGACACAAGCAACCATGGTATTGGACAAATTTAAAGTGGAAGGGTCGATTTTCAACACCCGTCCAATAGTGCCAGCAATGGAGCGAAGCATTGGCTTAATGAAGAAGGTTACTGGGAGGCCGAGAAATGCAATCCAAATTGGAAGAATGGGCGAATCCGCAGTAGGAGAAAACTGCATTGTCCATTTTTAGTGCTTCGTAGTACGTGCAACAGTGTTTCTTTACCTGTCTGTATTCCAGCACTCGCGTTTTAGAGTTTGTGTCTCGTGATCCTCCACTTGTCGTAGCCTTACAGCACATTTCAGCGTGTCAGCCTTTCTAGCGGGGCATTTCCTGATTTACGATTTTTAAGCTAGTTTCGAGGGGCCGCGACTCTTTACCATAGCGTCCTACGGGGGGGAATACTAGCCAGAGGCCTGGCTCTAGGCACGATCTGGTATGTGCACACGTGGTCCAGGGCTTGGACTGACGCCGATGGACGTGACCTTATCTAGTCACTCGCGACTATAGTTCTGATAGTGTCTTGGTCTCGATCGTGCTTTTTTGGCGACAGGTAGATGAGACGCTAGTAGGCGCAGCATAAGACGTCAGTGGGCGCAACTGACTGTTCCTCTAGTGAGGGGAGTACTTTAGACACGTGACATGTGACTTTCGCGTGACTCTCGTGTTTCTCGAGCATCGTGACCTTTCTAGGTTAGCCTTCTTGTGGCTTTACCTGAGATCAGTGTTATGTTGTGTGGACGACATTTTAGTCATGTTGGGTATGTCTAGACTTTTTCTAGGGCTTTTGTCTTTCCCTTTTTCCTTGCAGGCCTTCGCTTGCCTTTTGTCTCGTCAACGGATCAGCAACTTTTGACTTCACCAGTTCAGAGTTCGCCCTTCTGTTGCTATTAGGAGTAGCTTGGGAGCGGAGGTTAGATCGGCAACCGCACTCGTTCGGTAGGCTTTTCCCTTTTCCTTTGGCTTCCCTCTCCCTTGCTTGTTCCCTACTCCTGCTTCATCTTCTTTGCAGCTTTGTAGTTTAGTTTCCTGCTTTGCTACCTGCTGTTTTCTGTTCCGTGTTATTGCGTATTTTTTGATGGGGATCCGCGTGACCCCTACTGAGACAGTGACCCGAGGCTCACCCCTACTTTTCAAGTCGGTGGCGTCATTCTGCTTCTACGGTTCCTAGTGTGACGTGTCCGTAGCTGCCAGTTGTACCTACGTCGGGCTTCCCCCGACCTCAGTGTACGTCTTTCTTTTCTGTCGACTGTACTGAGACCTCATCCCCTTTTCTGTAAGTCATCAGAGAAAGGGGAAGGGTAGCCATTAGGTTATCCCGACGTCCTACATAGTTACTTTTTTTCATCAGATTTCTCCCCATGGTGGGAATATTGGAGTTTATGCACTCTCATTATCGTAAGTCAGTGTGGCTTTGTTGCACTAGCTATGGGCTTCAAATCTCATTCTTTTCTATCTCTGCGGTCCATCAACGAAGGGAAAGGTTTGCCAGAAATCAAGCTATACTCACTCGTGTGACCATCCCCTCCTGTAAGTCCTCCATAGAGAGGTTTATGATTTTTTCTGATACTTAATTTTCACAAAGACTAAACCAGCGAGCATCAGTCATCTGGTCTGGCGCAGCTCAGAGAGGTGATCCAGCCACCCCTCTCGTCACCCAATCCGGCACGGGCAAGAGGGCGTGATCCAATGCGCTATGACCAGCCCTGAATCGGCGCCCATTGGCTCGTATGATCCGACGAAGCCTGCATTTTGGCCAGCTCGTGATCTAGTGCCCCCCTTTTTTGCATGGGTGATCCGACATAGGAGCACGCTCTCTTGTGGCTGATCCATGCTTGAACTGGGTGTGGCCCAGATGATTGATCTGGTGACCCTTCTAATGGACTGATCCAGCGATAGCCATCCCTTCGGTTTTCTCGTCTGGCTTTGCTTTGATATTCTGGCCGTGATTCCACACTTCTCTACCCTTCTTGGGGTATTCAGGTAATTTCGATTCCCTAGTAGGCTAGCCCTCAGGGATACGATGCCACAAATAACTCGGTATGCCACTACAATGGGCATATCCGAACATCTAAGGGACCATTTCGGATTCTCCAGGGATGTGCACCAACTACCCACCCCTAAATGCCTTGGGTCTAGATGAGGTGTTGTCGAAATTTCGATAAAAATTCGAAGCAACAAATAAGCCAACAGTAAAAAAAGGGGGGCGAGTGAAATGCGGTGATAACGAAGTATATATGATAAATAATAATAAATAAATATATGATAAAAAAGTACAATAATAAAATAATAATAACAAATAAAAAAGGGGACTATACAGATATTTTAAAATAAATTAACTCACAAACTCTCTCTCTCTCTCTCTCTCTCAGAGGGGTCAAGTGTTAGCATCCCATCCCCATGCATCTCTCTCTCTCTCTCTCTCTCTTCTGAGAATATGAAAAAAGAGGATTAATTAATATTAGGATAATTTATTGATTTTTTTTAACCACGGAGAAGGTGCAGAATGGTGGGGGGAAGTCCTTGAGGATGGGGGAGGGAGGGCTAGTTTGTGGAGGAAACGGGGGCATGTTAAAAAGCTTGTGAATGGCAATTAAATGTCAAATAAAGTTGATTAAAGAGAAATCTTAAGAAATTATGGACAATGGATGATGGTATGGGCCATGTCACCTTCTTTTTGGTCTAAATAAATGTATTTCTAATAATGATTAGTCGTCAAATCTTTGCTTAACAAGAGGAAATTGTGTTAACTCTCTGTACTCAGTATCCTCTCTGTTCCCTTTCATCGATCCCCCCTCGGCTTACGTTACTTTTAACAGCTGCACCGTTATTATTACCCTCCGCCGACCATGCTGCTCCGATGGCATTTTTCCACGTGGCCGCTGATTTTTAGATTCCGCTCACCATCTGCGCCCCACCCGAGTCCGCGAGTCCGGCGTCTTGTCCGAGGTTCCCATTGTCTTCACGTCTCAGTTTCACCGGTCACGGGCTCGCGTCTGAGCAGAGCGAAAGCCTCCACTCGGCGGTGACGGAATTCTTGTCCGATGTCGGCAAGCTGGTCCTACACGTGGCGTCTCCACAGCCGAGCTACGTCGCTATTTACTTTTTAAAACGTCGAGGTGGTCACGTCCGTGACCTTATCCCTTCCATTATTAGATTCTGTCCCGGGCGTGGATTCTGAGATCGACAATGCCACGTGGCAGTAAATTAGCCGTTAAAATTTGCGCGACTTCGTCGTCGGGCCGCTACGTGCAAGGAGGTGGGGCGAATACGCGGCTTGCGGCAATGAGATAAGCCCGCGCGATTTAATTCGCGTCTCCACCCTCCCCGTGCCATTCTCTCTCAGGCTTGGGATGTGAGTTTGCCGACGGGAGGGGGGTGAGAGATTTGTTTAGAGGGTGGAAATAGTGAGATGGAGATGCGAACCCTCGTCACGATATTCCCACTCCACCACCTGTAAATTTTAATGTGCGTCTCCGTCAAAAGCAAGATGAGGTGAGGAAGAGACACATGAAGTGGAATGCAAGTTTTGAAAGTACCCGTGGCTGTCTCCTCCAACGCCAGTGCTGTCTGCAATCCGGGTCAATCAGACTCTAACCTTAATTTATTCAGAAAAAAAGTGTTAATTTGATTTCGACCCATCGCAAGTGCAAAGAGTTAACTTGACAAGACACTTAATTTCTTAACCCATATCTGTTCTAATTTCTAACTCAAGTCTGTTCATTGACCAACATGATCTTACACTACATTTTATGATCTGTTAAGCTCACCTGAAGCAACAAACTAATCTGACTAAGGTTCGGGATTAATCTACCAAACATCGCGAGCCTTCCATAGAAGGCGGTGTGGGGGACTGGGGTTGGCTGTCCCTGTTTACCAATGGATCCCATGTCTACGTTCCTTTCTTTGATCATCCCCATCTTTTCTCTAGTGCAGGGTGGGAGAAGAAAGGAACAAAATAAGAAGGGGTCAGTTACATAATTAAGGAGATTCGTAGGGGTATGTCCTGGTTTTTTGGCGAGCCTTGGCCTATAAATAGAGAGGGCACCAGTGAGGAAGGATAAGCCACGGCGAGAGAGAGTGAGAGAGAGAGGGTTATATCGAGGAAGTGCAAGAAAGGAAGGGGCGGAGTCTGGTTTGGGAAGAGAAGGGAGGAGAGAGAGCATGTCGGGGATAGTGCACAAGATCGGCGAGGCGCTGCACATCGGCGGCGACGAGAAGAAGGAGGGGGAGCACAAGAAGGCGGAGGGGCACAAGAAGGAAGGGGAAGGCCACAAGAAGGAAGGGGAGGGCCACAAGGAGGGGGTGATGGACAAGATCAAGGGCAAGATCCACGGTGAGGGCGGTGAGGGCGGCGAGAAGAAGAAGAAGGAGAAGAAGAAGAAGAAGGAGAGGAAGCCCGGGGAGGAGCATGGCCACAGCAGCAGTAGCAGCGACAGCGACTAGATTTTCTTAATAGTAAGATGGCACCTCTCCCCTCATGTGTCTCCTTGTTTTCCCCGTACAAGTCAGTTTCATTGGTTTCTGTATACATCTCGAATCTCTAATCGTTTCCTTATGAAATATATATCGATACAGATTCTTCGTTCTCCATTTTTTTTGTTTGCTTGTATGTTTGTAAGAACAAATAAAAATGTGATCTTTCTGTTGTTTTTACTGCGTGTGATGATTCTAATGACATGCATGTGTTTGTGTTTGTTTCTGCATGTGCAGGGAAGGAAGGATGCGGCAGATGATGGGAGCAAGATATTGTTGTTAGATAGCTGTTACGTTCTGATGATGTTGCTCTGGATCTGTCTGCCTGCTCAGATGCCCTTCTGTCATATGCATGCTTTTGTTTCTGCTCTTCTCTGATGTGTGTGAACTCCCCATGCTATATATGCTTGTAATAAAGATCCGAGATATGATCAGTAATATTAGTGTTGTCTTGATCTAAAAATGTTTGTATTGATGGCGATAGCCGATGGGAACCGTAAAGGGTTGATTTAAAGGTCTGAATGGTGAAGGGACATCAGCCTCTGTGCCTTTGAGAAGTCCTACCCAGTACCCATTTAAGAAGGAACCATTTAGAACCATGAGATTTATTTCCAATTACCAAATCCTTGCCTGCTTTGTTACCAGGCACGGGTCGTGATTAAGTGATTAACTCGTCATTTGGATTACTTTGACTGTGGATTATTAACAGTACCGTGTTCTTGCGTTGGATCCGCGTGGCTAATCAGTTCGTCTAATTAGGCCGTTCCGTTTGCATGAAACCCACCCGCCTTTGCATCAGGGGACAACGAAGGAAACATGAGGAACTTGATGTTCTTGATTTATGGAGAATGGCTACACTAGGGATAAGAATTCACAGGATTAACGCATCGGTGTTCATGGATGTTCATGGGTACAGGGAGATAAGATTCAGGCTCCCCTTTTGAGTTATCCTCACGTCCATGGAGGCTTTAGCTTCAGCAGGTCCCAGGAAGCAACAAGAAAAGTTTGTTGAGAATGGTGTGCTTCACGCTGGGTGTGTGCTTGCACATCAATTTCTTTATCTTTTAAATATTATGGGTGTGTAATGGCCCTTTTACAAAATGTTGCCGGTAATCCCAGGTCAATGGATGGTGAGAAGGAGTTTTTCCACCCTTTGCCCAAGATTGGGTCAAGAAAGTTTATGGTCTTGGCCATGAAGGCAGTCAGATCGTTGTGCAAGGGCTGTAGTGCATTCTTAGCTTGTGTAGTGGCCACAACTGAGGCCAACCAAGCACCATCACTTGAGGGGATCGAAGTGGTTCGACACTTCTCCGATGTCTTTCCGGAGGACTTACTAGGGTTGCTACCAGTCCAGGAGATCGAATTCTCTATTGATCTTTTGCCCGGTACAACACCGATATCTAAAGCACCTTATCGAATGCCACTAGCAGAGATGGCGGAGTTAAGGAAGTAGTTGCAAGAGCTGTTAGACAAAGGCTTCATTCAACCAAGTGTCTCACCATGGGGAGCCCCAATCCTATTCGTGAAGAAGAAGGATGGGTCAATTCGACTCTGTATTGATTACCGGAAGCTTAATCAGATGACTGTGAAGAATCGCTATCGTTTGCTTCGCATAGATGATCTCTTCAACCAGTTACAAGGTGATATAGTGTTCTCGAAGATTGATTTGCATTTAGGATATCATCAGCTATGGATCAAGTAAGAGGACACTTCAAAGATAGCTTGTCGGACTAGATATGGGCACTATGAATTCCTAGTTTTACCCTTTGGTCTAACAAATGTCCCAACGACATTTATGGACCTCATGAACTGGGTGTTTAGGCCTTATTTGGATAGCTTTGTGGTTGTATTTATTGATGATGTGCTGATTTATTCCCCAGATGAAGCGTCTCACAGGGAACACTTGAGGATTATTTTGAAAACTCTTCGAGCACACAAGCTGTATGCAAAGTTTAGCAAGTGTGAATTTTAGCTCAAAGAGGTTCAATTTCTTGGCCACGTGATATCTGACAATGGCGTAGCAGTTGACCCAACAAAAGTCGAAGCTATGTTGGAATGGGAGGCTCCGAAGACTTCAACTGAAATTTGGAGTTTCCTAGGGTTGGTCAATTACTATAGGAAGTTCATTAAGGGTTTTGCTTTGATTGCCGAGCAATGGGGTGTTACTCACGGGTTCCTCCTGAGGAGTCGGGAGAAGGGAGATTTATCTCTGGGTTCCCTTTGAGGATTCAGAGGAAGGGAGGTTGGACCTCCGATTCTAGCTCTGTGGGTTGCAGAGCTAAGTGTCTGGTTTTGTGGGTTGCAGAACTAGGATGAGGGATTGTCTCCCTTAAGTAATCAAGCTGTTAGGAAGCGTCCTGTTGCAGACTGAGTTTGCGTCTTGCTGTTGCAAGGGAAGCCTCACTCTAGTTTGGAGTGAGGGGTGGATGTAGGCAGACTGTTGTCTGGCCAAACCACCTAAAAATCTTGTGTGCCATAGTTTGCCTTGTGCATTTGTTCCTTATTTTCTACCTCCTTCACAGGGTAATTGGTTTTGGTCTCTAGCTCATTGCATTCTTGATCATACTGGTCTGTCTGCAAAGGCGTCTCTGAATTGAGTACTTAAGATAGTGGCAGTGGGTTTCACTGCAGTAAATCTTAGTTCTAGTCTTCTGTTGCACTTATTTTTTATGTAGTGCTTGATGCTTGCTTAGTGCTTGAGGTTGAATCTCAATAGAACATCCATTTGGATTGAGTCATCTGATTTTACTACCACTCATTCCTTTCAGAGAAAGTTCCAATCGAAGTAAATTTTAAAAACAGGATTCATTCACCCACCTCTGAATCTCAGCCTTGCAACTATATATTCCAACACACATCATGTACCTTCTTTACAACTCGTGCTACAAGGTCGATGCACCTTCTACATAGGTTGATGCTTTTAACATGGCGATTGGAGAACGGTCGACGCTAGTGACCTAGCAACTACAGCTAAGGTTGATGCATGTTTTGGAAGGTCGATGCTAAGTCTGTTAGCCATTGCAGCATTAGGTCAGTGTAATAGAAGTCATCTCTATCAAGGTCGATGCACCTTATATACTCATTATAAAAATAGGTCGATGCACATTCATTGGGATCTACCTGTGTTACAATTAGAGATCGATGCTTCTATTCAGACATATTGCATTGGTTAGTTTAATAGGCTAATGCATCTCACTTACGCATTGATGCATCTACAGCTTGTGTCCATCACAGTTTTCTCCTTACTTCTCGTTAGATGGATGTGTAGGAGCGATTGATAATTGATTTACAATCGCTCAATTCTATCTGTCTATTAGATTTTCCTGACTATCACACAGTAGTTCGTTCTAATTCCGCACCAGTTTAGCTTGCTGTAGAAATTTTTAAATAGGTGATTGATCTATTCACCCCCCTCTAGATCAACATCACATGTTATCGAGCCTAACTCTTCTGCAGGGAGTAACATCCTGAATAGATAGTTAACATTAATGCTAGAGGGATGACAGTAGAAGGACATTCCACGACCAAGCCTCCGTACTTCGATGTGTCCAACTATGCTTACTAGAATCGCATGCAAGTGTTTCTAAGGGCCAAGGATTACGAGATCTGGAGAGTTGTCAGCAAGGGACCATTTGAGCTCCCTAGGGATGATGAATTGTGGACTAAAGAGCAAATTCAAAAATCAACCTTGCATTGTGGTTCCACCAATGCAATTCAATGCGCCCTTCATCCCACGGAGTTCTCTAGGATCTCATCATGTGCTACATCTAAGGAGATGTGGGATAAGCTGGAGGTAATATACGAAGGGACTTCCCAAGTTATAGAGACTAAAGCCAACATGCTAGTCTCTGAATATGAGGCATTTAAGATGAAGTCGAGTGAGACTATTACAGAAATGTCTGCTCGTCTTACGATCATCACCAATGGTCTCAGAAGTCTCAACAAGATCTACTCTGATTATGAGATAGTGAGAGATTCTGCGCTCGTTAACTCCTATTTGGCATACCAAGGCTATAGTTATTGAGGAGTCTAGAGACCTAAGAAACACCAAGGTAGATGAGCTGATTGGCTCACTCATGACATATGAGATGAACTTGCCAAAGGCAGAGGAGCTAGAGAGAAGGAAGAAACCTATTGCATTGAAGGCAGCATCTACCAGTAAGGGAACATCTAGTGAAAGTAGCTCTTCTGGAACAAAAATTGAGAATGATTAGTTAGCCCTATTTACTAGTCAGTTTAAAAGATTCTTGAGGAAATAAGGAAGGCAAATCAGAATGAAAAATCACGTTGATTTCTTGCGTCAGCAAGATCTCCTCCATCTCCTCTTTGTTTTTCTAACCTGATAATGCTGGATAACACTTTACCTATTGAAGAAGTGATCACAGGTATCTGTAAACACCTTGACCTCGAAGTCTCATTGCTTGTCATTGTTATCAACAGCAGTATAATTGCACATGTAGGTCTGCTATGCTTTCCAAGTCCATTTTCTCACTATCTGCAAAGGGAATACAGACCTCTTCCTAGTTCCTCCTGACCGTAGGATTTAAACTCACATGATCTTTCATTAACACTGCCAACTTTAACTACATGGCCACTGGCCTGTTGACTTTAATTATGTGGTTAGTGGACTGGAGGAATGGTGTTTGAAAGGAAGTTGACCATGTGAGAGAGACACTGAGTTGGATAATTCTTTCAAAGAGCACCCACACTCCAGAACACATGTTCCATTTTGCACATTTTGGTCTTTGTCTGCATATTTTACCATTCTTTGCTAATGCTGTCACTGCAGGTAATTTCCCTTGCATGATATTCCTGTCCATCATACATTATCCTCAAATGCATTCTGGTGTCTCTTCCTTTTCTTGTGCACCTGCAATTGGACTAAACCCCCCATCCCCTCCTCCCACAAAAAAGACAATTTTCATCCTTTCAAGAAAGAGGAAGCCATGAACCAGTCCAAGTTCCAGCAGACCCTTCCCAATGGTCCAAATATCATGGAGGTGACTTAAAAAAACACACAATGAAAATAATCATACACATGGCCTTTGACCATATGGTACCTGATTCTGCTTGATCATCATTTTTAAAGCTCTTTACATTCGCCATTTACCTTTTTCACTTTATTCAATCAGTTTTTTTGTCTTTATTTTACAAACAGACTACGAATTTATGCCTGGGTTTTATGTGCAATGCTTGCAAAATATTTACTAGTCCGTGTTGTCTGCTAGTGATTGTTGCAATTTAGAAGCATAATGATCAGTTAGTTGAACTCTTTTCAGCACGAATCCCACCTTATTGAAGATGGGCTGGCACTTCCAGGTTTTCCAGCCCTCTCTTGCAGAGTTGGATCGTTTTGGGGTGTGCGATGGAATCGCCATTCCAGGCAATGTTTCTCACGTTAAATGGTAGGAAATGAACCCCCGACAAATTAGGATGTCATTCTCGCCAGTTTTATTGCATTTGGCCATGGTTTAGGGCTGGTAGGAGGCCAGTTACCCTCGTGAGTCATTTTGGGTGGATTTGTGAAAATCGCTCATTTTGTGTCATTTTGTGATTTTCTAGATCCCTTCCGGCTTGTGGAAGGAGGATATCGATGTTAGGAATGTTTCCCTATCGTTCTGGAGATGATTGGGGCGTGAAAGGGTGTTTTCCACGAAATTTAGTATTTTTCGGGTTCGGTGTTTTAATGCAGTACTCTCAGGAGACGCATTCTCAGTTAAATGCGATGTGTCAAATGGTCGCGCTCATAGAAGGAGATGAATAGTATGGCAGTTTGGAATGCGGACTAGGTAATGGTCATGATCCAATGTTAACGCGGACCAGGTGATGGCCGCGACTATCTGTTATCGCACCCGAGGTTATGGCCGCGACTATGCGTTATCACATTCGAGGTTCTGGCCGCATCTATTAACATGACCCAGGTAAGCATCGCGTCAGTGTGTGATCACGACCCAGGTGTTGGGCGCGTTCTGATGACATCGCGACCCTCTGTAGGGGTGCGTTAACCATCGTGACGCTGGGTATAGGCACATTAATGCCTTCTATTTTTGGAGTATTATTCAAGTTGTCTCGGGCTCTGGTGAGCCCAGGATTCAATGTCATGTTGACCTTTGGCTCGACGGATGCCTTGGGTGTCTCGTAAGAGTCATATGTCTCAAGGAATCCTGAAAGAGTGGTTTCATCCCCAGCTATGTGCGGTGTTTCTTTCGTGTTAGTTGGCTTCCGATTGGCTTGGCTTTGACCCCTTAGTTAGCCCATTGTACGTGGATGTCGTGGACGTCTTATGAGGGTTGTGACCATGTTATAGGGTGTTTGAAAGTGCCATTATACCGAGCAGTGTTTTGTGTTATTTCAAGGGTCATTATGTTTTTTGGTCAATCCGGTTGTGACCCAGTGGTTGACATGTGACCTCGTAAGACAAAACACTCTCCGGGACCCCCGAAAGTGATCCGAAACTCACGAATCCTGATCTAAAAAATATCCAAAAAACTCAGGACATTACTACCTCTCTATCGCAGTAGCAAATCAAGTGGCTCTATTCTCTGTGTATGGCTTTGGCAGGAGTTCCACTGTGTATGTCTCTCCTCAGTAGAGGTCCCTTTTATATGGGGTTGTCCTGGAGTTGGAGGCTTATCCCTTAACAAGGAAGGGCATAAGTAGTAGAGTAATGTCTCCTATGATTGTGACGGGAGTTTTTCATTGAGGTGCGAGTGCCCCATAGTAGGTCGATCTCTGGGCGAGTCTTACGGCACTCGTGGGGCATGCTCGCCTCTTATGGGGTAGGAGCCAACGTCGCGGGGGGTAACCGTCAGTCATCAGAGGGTCCTCCGGTGGTCATTGTGCCTGGGCCGCAGCCTCCTTAGCGCTATTTAATCTGATGTCGAGTCGTATTGGGCCATGCTCTCATGGGACGCAGCTGTCACGCACACCCGGGCACCCTGGCAGGTCTCGGGTCAACTTAGCCCGGTGGTAGATGGGCCCATTATCGACCGGGCTGAATTTAACCTCCTTACTAGCCCCCTACTCTCAGTTGTCGAGCACTTTGGAGGGAGCTGAGAGTCGAGCATGAGAGGGTAAGCTGCCATGGTGGCTTTCTCATGCCATTAGGGTCGGTGGTCCTAGTTGATTACTTGGCGCGCAAGGCACCCCTGGCGGTGAGAAGTGCCATTCCTGTAATCATGATGCGAGCTTGCCATTTTGGAGCGTGGGCGTCGAATGGGGGCTTGAGCCTGGTGGCCGTACTGTGACAGTGACAGGTGCCATTTCACCTGCCCTACTGTTCCGAAGTGGCCGTTCTGTCTCGGGAGGCTATAAGAACCGTCCCAGGGTGTCACGCCCTGACGCGAAATATCGGAACGTACAGTTAGAAACTAGCTAGAAATAACACCAATATGCTAAACTAAGCATTTACATAGGTGCTATGAAAAGAAATACTTCTATTGATCAAGAAGACTCCAAGTTTTATTACAATAACCATCAATGCTAAGATTCTTTCTTTAGCATATCACCTTAGCTTCATTACTTTCTGGGGTATGTAACTGAGGCATTATATGTTGTTGTGTTTGTTGACAGGTTCTGTGGCAGAGGGGGATCACCCGTCCACAGAGACGTCCTCAGGGAGCGGGGACGGAGGTCTGCAACCTAGGCAGAAGCGCCCTCGTGTGGAGGGTGCAATAGCTAAAGTTGGTGGGTCCTCTAGAGGACTCGAGACAAGTGAGCAAGCTGAGGCAGAGACAGCTTTGAGTAAGTGTCGCATCGACCTTTTTGCTCCTGACCGATTTGGTTGTAATGACTGACTAACCCTATCTCGCCGGATTTGTTTCTTATAGCCCCACTGGAGACCGGCGTGGAGGCAGTGTTCTCACCCCCTCTGGAGGTTAACCCCCTACCTGATGATGGGGTCGAGTGTGAGATAGACATGGAGGGGTTCCTTCATGTGATGGACGAGATTGCCCCTAACATCGAGACATTCCCTGACTTTGAGTCGTGGAAGGCTTCAGGGAGGGCCCGCTCAGGTACGAGCCTCTGACACTGGACGTATACTGGCTGTGGCTTTGCCCTATTGTGGCCACTGACATGGCCATTTGTACTGTGCAGGGGTGGCAGAGGTATCGGGGGCCGCGGGCCCATCCAAGACACAGAGCGGGGAACCCGCATAGACGGGAGAGCAGATGTCGGTTGTAGCCCACGACAGCTTGGGTAAACACTGGATTATCGTGAAGGGAATCGTCTTGTCTTTATCGTGCTTTTGATGGGCCAAAACCGCTGACTCGGTTTGTGTTGTTTGTTTCCCAGGTGAGGACACGGCTGCCACTCTAAAGATGATCCAAGAGTTGGCCAGTGCTAGCCCGTCAATGGCTCTTCCGTCCTTCGAGGGTGAATCTATGTAGGTGGCCCCTTTACCTCCACCCGTTGCTAGGGATGCCTCTCCCTCCTTTGCCCACCGTGGTGTCAGCCTGCACTATGGGACTGGACGGGTCCTCTAGTATGGGGCCCTTAGGTAGGCAACTGAGTGCCTAGTCATTCATGGTGGGGCTTTCAGGGTTGCCCGCTCATTATCTGAGTCTCTTGATCGACCCGCTTGTATAACTGTTCACGTCTTGATATTTCTGCCTTGTTCGGGGTGTGACAATATATACCATATAGTAATGCATTAAGGGACACAAGGTACGGAATGCTTACCTGACCTACCTGACCCGGACTATGGAAGTGGAGTGATGTTGCAAAAGATCATGAATAGAGTTTTGCAATCATGTATATCATGAAATAGGATCCTTCAATCCATAAGATTATCAATGAGCATCTGATGCAGCAAAAATAAGACCAACAAGTTCTTTCATTATTACAGCATAGAAACGGTCTACCTCAGACCGCCACACGTCATAAAATGGTCTGGACAATACTGCAAAAGCAATGAGAATTTGAATCTCATTGTGGTCTTGAAACAGCCCAATTGGGGACCACCAAAGGGATACACGGTCGTGGGGAGACTATTTAAAGGCAGATGAGTCATCACCATAAAACGGTTTAAGAGAGACCACCTTAACACTGAAAGGTCTATCGATAGACTGCCTTTCGATCGTCGGTTTCAAAAAAAGAAATCGACGCCTCTCACTTTCTTCTTCCTTAAACATTTAACTCAACCACCGAACACCGCCGGCCTCCATCTCCCCTCCCCTCTCCAATTCTCTATTTCCCAAAGCTCACCCCCTCTCCTCTCATACCCTTCATGTGTTTCAAGAAGCAAGTCCTAAGCCGCCTAGCCCGTCGTCGGATGGCCAGAGGAGGAACCACACTGTCGCCGCCGGTGGCGAACCCCGTGGAGGAACTAGTGCCACTACCGACGGAGGTGGAGGGAATTGACCCCCCCGCGGTCGTCAAAGCGATAGAGGAGGCCATACCACCACCGGAGGAGACGACGACAATGACTGGGAGGCCGACCGGTGGAGCGCGATCATCTGAGGTAGGTTACCGGAAAACTCCCCCCCCCCATTTTCATTCTAGGGCATGCATGTGGGTCTAGGGAGATGAGAGGGGGCACATCACCCCCTGGGGATGATTGCAAGGCCCCTAGGGTCATTGACAATGGCGGGAGAGAGCTTGGGTGCCGTTGGCTACCTAATAGGAATCCAAGAAGACCCATTAAGGATCCTGGGAATTATAGTAGTTATTCAAGACAAGTTTAAGAAGATGAGATTGCAACTTAGTCCATTGATGCTCACAGAATAGTAGAAAATGGAGTGAGAGCTAGTTCTGCGACTGGTGTGTCGACTTGGGATCCATAATGAGTCGATACAACGGGGTTTAACAGAAGATCAGATTTTTTTTGGACGATAATGACATCCAGCCCAATCAGAAATAACATATGCATATGGACAGACCTAATGATTAGCTGACTCCCCCTATCAAAGTCAATTTATGCATGTGCAGTAGGAGTTAGGGAAGTGCTTGACTACTGACTAGATCAAAAGAACAGAATTGCATACTCTCCCTTACTAAATGCACTGGAGACTAAACTAGACATCAAGACCATGCAAGGGAGTTGGCTAACTTTGACTCCTAATGGTTTGCTTAGCCCTTAAATGCAGGGTTGACCCTTGGTACTAGGCGGAGTTACAAACACTCACATATAGTGATAGCTTTCAGACCGGCTTAGTCTGCCTTTCTGTACATTACCATTTGATATACCCTTGGGTCATGCATAAAGATAGATTGCAAATGCAGTGCACTTTTGTATGAGGAGCAAATTCATCACGCTAATGTATGACACTGCATGACAACACAGAATGATGTTTGAAATGCAAACCCTTACACACACTGACTATGTATGCAACATGTTAAACCACACAAATCATCCTGGCTTTCCCTCACTTATTCAATTCAAGGGCTCTATACAGTTGTATACACAGTCCCAAGGTATCTGGAAGAGCTTGTGCTCACGCATAGTGATTGTTTTCATACAGACTTCTCTGTCTTTCCACCAGTCACCATTTGATATACACATTTAACACTTGAGAGCAAAATTGGGGCTTACCAACCAAGGGTGCCTTGCATCATTGAACCCCCTTTTATCCTTCTTTTTCTTCAAGGCACTCCTGCAAAAAAATAGATCCTCATTTGAAGTTCTTAGGTACCCAAGATCTCTTGGGTCCTTGAGCATTAGTCACACTTTTGGCAGGTGTTTTACATCCCGACTCTGCATCTTCTATTTCAACCGGGTTGGTTGAATATTCTTGATTCTCTTCAGGAGTGGTGATGGCCTGTAACAGCCGCTGCCTTCCCAAGGAAGTATTCCCGGCGCCCCGGAGGTATCCGTGTAGAGCCTGGGTGACGTCTTCTAGCTCATGATTAGGATAGACTGCAGGTTATGGCATCCTTGTTTGTGCTGGGGACCCATAGGCGGGCTGACCCCTCCTGGCAAACCTGCCATTATTCTCTACATGTTGCAGAGTATTCGCCCTCCACCTTCAGGCTTGAGCAAGTGGCTCGTGGGGAGCCAGAAATGGTGTCTCATCCTTATTTTTTCTTTCATTGTCCCCCTTCCTAGGCTTGCCAGTCCTAACAGACCATGGCTGAGTTGCCACTAGGGCCCATGCTGACTTGGGCACCCGACTTGCTTGGTCTTGCATGGCTTTGGGGCCGACTCATTCTTCGGTCGACGGACCGATCCAATATTCTTCTTCTCTATTCTCCCTAGTGCTTGGAAAGAGTTATGCACAAGGATATTTGGTACGATTCGCTTAGGGATCACTTTGGATCTTCGGCCATTAAAGTGTATTCTGATGCCTCTGATCAGCACTGATTTGCCGGTGTTAGACATCCGGCCCCTTGAGGTAGCAGTAGTAGCATTCCTCTGGTTCCTTCTTCGGCGGGACGCCGCCTGCTTGTTGGTGAGGTCCGTGTTGAGACAGACATGGTGGACAAAGCAGCCCATGGTCTTCAACGTCACGTGGTCAGCAGCAGTCGCTAACGACCCAGTAGCAGTAGGTTTAATAGTAGAAGTCCCGGTGATGGGGACATGGACTACGACAGGCTTGGGCCCCTCGATCTTCAGTAGGTTGACGAAGGCTACTCCCAAGAAGTTATGGAAGCCCACCACGGGAGGGAAGCTCCCAAACTGCACCGGAACTGCCAGGTAGCCCTCCCTGACGTGGCTTGCGATGACTAGTGGTCCGAATGAAATAGCCATTGTAGTCCTCAAAATATAACCTACAATTACAAGTGAAATAGTTTAGAATTTCAAGAAGAGGCCATAGGGCCCCTAATCCCAGCGAAGAGATGAATGGAGGTCTTGTCCCACCGGGTGTGCCAGCCCTGTGGATGCACTTTTCGGGGGCACTTCGTTTTATTCGTCTGTTCACATTTTTAATCATTTATTCAGTTTATTGAGTGCGAGGGCGTGCCAGTCACTGAGGTGACGATTTATTTAGGCTTTGAGGAAGCCCATGGTGCACTCGATCTGACTAGTCAGACGATTGTATGTGTCACGTTGGGATAGAAAACCCGGCGTACCATAAAGACTATGACATTAATTACATCCTCTCGGAGAGGGAAAAATTCTTGATTAATCACCGATAAAGGGGACCCTACGGCCTGAAATTCATAATAACGTAGCGAGAGTGAAGTTTCAGATTGTGTTTAAACAAACCCCTCATTGGGGCATAAAAGTTCATAAATTCGTATATGTCGGTCACTCGTAGACCATTTCTTGTTCAGACGGAAGTTCACATTTGTAGCGCAAAGGGACAATGATAAAACCGTACAAATGTCTACCGTAGATGCGTCAAGTTTAATGAGGATGCAGGATTGGATCCCGGTAGAGATACGTCAAGTTAACGAACTATTGGCCCAAGGTGACTTCGGATCATGGCCATATCGGGGAGCTCCCTAGGTCCACATCCAATTCAATGGGGCATCATTGCTTTTCAATTCGCACTCAGTCCGAGGGAGCGGGGGTCCCGAGGTATGCGTGGCTATACCATTTCTTTTATTATCATTGTTCTGACTGTTAAATTTCATTATTTGTTCAGGCACTGGTGGTTCATTTTATTTATAGTTCCATCCCTTTCCTTTTTTATTTGGTTTATTTTCTTTTGTAGTAGGCACACCGATTTAAGGATGGAAGAGGGCGTGCCGGGTTAGGAGAGAGCAAAGGGGGGGGGGATACACCGGTTCATGCTACAAGGGATGGGGCGTGCCAATTTAAGGGTTAAGCAAAGGGTGCACCAGTTTAAGGTGGCATAGGGGGCATGCCAGATTAGGGAGGCAAGCAGGGGCGTGTCGATTCAGGTTACAAGGAGTGCCAGTTTCTGCTGAGTTTGCAGAATTGAGTTTTGAGAGAGAGATTATACCAGCGTGGTACCCCAGGGTGTCGGATTAGGCCGCACCGGGTTAAGGTTTAGTGAATTGGGTTTCATTTTATTCTGTTCTTCTTTTTTATTCGCTTGCAAATTAACAGATGGTTAAAGTCTTTGTTCATTTAACCCGATAGGTTAATGAGAGGATTTATGTCACGCCCTGACGTGGAATATCGGGACTGGCAGTAGAAATAGACAATCACATGCTAAACGGAAGATTAACACAACATCATAACAAAACTAACTCCATTCATTAAAGATATTAAATGATCCATACTCCAATTACATAAACCAACATAGCAAATTTTGACATACATCCACCTGACAACATTATATTCACTGACTCTATTACAACTCTTTTAAACCACACATTCTAAGACACAACTCGACAAGACAACTATGAATGGCTCCACATGGCTTCTAACTGGTTCGCTCCATGGCTATCACTCTTGCCCATCCCCATTAGATTGCGAATCCTCACCTGAGCTACCTGAAAGGGGGGGAAACAACTTGGTGAGTGAATGCTCAGTAGGTAATAACAGACATGTTTAAGTAATTAACCCATTAATTACAGTTAAATGTGAGAAAAAGAATGAATGAAATGACAATATGACAAAGTAACATGATTAAAAGAAAGCGAGATCATGAACATGATATAACTGAAAATTGGCCAATAAACAAGATTATAACCAAGTCAAGAATAATTCAAGTAAAAGATTATTGTCATAGACATCACGCTAGTCATGCACTCAGTGCAATGCCTCACCATGCCATTCAAACTCCCTGGGACACAAGTACTTTTCGGGTGCTCCTCCCGGGACCAGACCGGGCCCTTATGATGCGTTGGCATTAATTTAAAGGATCCAAGATCCAAAGTATGTCTAGACATTAATCAAGTCAAATGGCCAAATATCAAGGCATAACTTATCTCAAAAAAATCCAAGGATAAGTTAAAGAGATACATTACCTAGAAAGTTCAAGTTATCAAGAATCAATCGGTTCTCGGATTCAATATCACAAAACATGGAAAAATGATTCTAGAGTATACGCGATCTAATCTGGGCGAAACACCGGTTAAGTTTAAAGAAAAAGATTTATCAAAAAATAAATAATTAATTAAAATAATTAAACTTTGTAATTATGGTTGCAGGTTAATTCTCACAAATGGCCACCGAGAGAGCTCAATGGCGCTAGATGCAACGCGCCGTTTAAGGTTTAACCTAAGCCCTCCAACAGGTTGCTCAAGGAGGAGCAAACCGAGGAGCAGGAGATTTGCATAGGAATTTCCAGAGCATGAACCCTCCCAAGTTCTCCGGGTCTACGGATCTGGATGAAGCTGAACATTGGATTAAGGAAATTGAGAGGATTTTTCGAGTCATGCAATGTGCCGATGAGGAAAAGGTTATACTCGCTACTTTCCAACTGGGAAGGGATGCACATGCCAGGTGGGAATCGATCGAAGCTACTTTACCACATGACCAAGTACTATGGGAAGTGTTCGTGGAACATTTCAATAGCAAATATTTTTTCGATTGGGTGCAAGAGAAGAAGGCCGCCAAATTTGCCACTTTGAAGTAAAGGGGTTTATCAGTAGCTAAATACGAAACTCAACTCTCAAGACTATCACGGTACGCACTACATCTCGTGGGTACCGACAAAATGAAGGCAAAGAGATTTCTCAACGGCTTAAGGCCGCAGTATATTACTCAACTTGCTCCGATGGATATTCAAATATATTTCGATATGGTAAGGAGAGTCCAACTTCTTGAAGATGCAACGAAATTATCGGACCGTATCCGAGGAAGAGAAGCCAAAAGAGAACAAGTAATTTCAAACCTTCCTTCGGGAAGAAAAGGCCCAATGATGGGCGCAACTTCAACAAGGACGAGAGTAATTTCAACAAGGTTGGACATAACTTTCAAGGCGAGAAGAAGTCAAGGACATTCGACAAGCAAATTGTCCCTATATCGGCAACATCATAGGAATTATGCAAATTCTGCGAGAAACCCAGACACAAAGTCGAAGAATGCTGGAGAAAGCTGGGCGCATGTCTTCGATACGGGCGTTGGGAGCATAGGATCCCGAATTGCCCTCTTCTTAATAAGCAAGCTCCACCACCGATAAAGCTTCCCCTCCCCCTACCTCGGAGCATGTCGGGGGGAATGTATAAGAGATCCGTCCACAATAGGCTGAGACAGATTCCATAAAAGGCGAGCATGTCAGAAAGACAACCCGGACCCTATAGTGTGTGATGAATGCTTTTGCCGATTAGTTTTGGCCCATTCCGGCACCATAGTATATGCACAAAGGCTTAGGGAAATGCCAGCATAACTGTGGACTGAAGGGTCTCGAAGGATTGGGGTACTATTTGCCTTCAAGGTAGTTTGTGCACTATTCCCTTAGCGAGGTCATCGGAGCTCACACTATAGTAGATAGCGAACCCCCGTGACCTAGTGGGGTAATCAAAAAACCTGGAAAATATAAAAATTATGATATTGTGGATAACCCCCTATTACTGTAGCCCTCGGAGCTGATCAATTGGAGTGGTCCAGCATTGGGTTTAATCTGGCAGCCATGGGGACCATGGGAAGGGTGATACGGTATCCAGCATAGTCTGGCAGCCAAGGAATGGTGGGATGCTTCCTTGATCCAGCAGCTAGCATGGAGGTGGTGAACCGGCCGCCATGCAAACTTCCCCTGATCTGGCATGCCAAGGAGGGGAGTTGGCTGTTGATCCGGTGGCCTTGGAGTTGAAGGGTGTTGGAGTTGAGATGGTGGCTACATAGGTGAGGTCTTCCAGCGGCTATGGGGGTGGCTCAAACCAGTGGCTAGAAGAGAAACGAGTGATCCTATGGCTAGAAGAGGAACTAGTGATCCAACGGCCAATGGAGTGGTTAGTGGTCCAGCAGGTAAGAGACAAAACTGGTGATCCGACGTGCTACACGCACCAGATCAGGGCGAAAGGGAGCTTGTCATCGGATGAAAGGCCTGTGAGCAAATGGAGAGGTAAAGGGGAAACCCCAGACAGTGGTGAACCTCATTGGTTTAATTGGGATGCCATATTCAGCCAGAGCACTCTACTAGGCTCAAAGGGGGCTTAGATCCTGACCGGATTGAGTAGAGCTCAATGAAATGGCGGCCAGAGCATATTTCATTCCAAATGGGAAAAACAAAAAAAAATTACAGGGATGCATGTCCCTTGTGACACGGTGTAAGATGTCAAGGGATGCATCCGGTCATTCGTCTAGTGGGTGGTGCTCCCATCACGTGACGTGAGTTGTCGTGTCCCGGGTTTTCGTTTCTAGTCTGCGAGATAGAGTTTTGGGTGTTATTTTCGATAGCGTTTTCATAGCCGAGGTCTAGGGTTTTCAGTGAGCGTCATCGAGGGTTTTTCCTAGACGGCGTGGAATTCAAGACAGCAAGGTTGTGATTGTGTTTCCGAACTGTGTAGTTTCGGCTTGGGCCCTCTGTGAGGGCAGGTTTCTGTGACTGAGGCATCGTGGCGTTTTCCTAGTGGCGTGACTAGGGCGGTTCGTGTCTGGTTGTTCCCCGACCGTGGGATCGGGATGTCGGGTGCGTGACTTAGTTGTCCCCCGACGGGAGACCGAGTCTTATTTTTGGTACAGTAGGAGTAGCTGTAGAGTCAAGGTTTTACCGGCCACCGTAGTTACTTTCCTGCTTTTGTAGTTCCTACTTTTCGTGTCGCTGTTGTTTCTCGGTTGGGGTTCTGCGGGATCCCTACTGAGCCGGTGATAGGAGGCTCACCCCTGGGTTTCAGGTGCGGAGGCTCTTCCTGGAGGTTCGAGGGCGTTGCGTGGAGGTTCCTAGTTGCTAGCTTGCCAGGTCGAGTGTTCACTTGGCGTGTGGTACGTTTTAATGATTTAGACTGTACTTTCTATTGGACTGGACTCTGTTGTAGTTAGTTATTTATTTCTGTTATTATATCTGTTGTCCTTCTTTATTTCCTATTTCTATGCACAACACACCTATCCTTTAGCCCTTCCGAGTCTTCGAGCTCGTGGGCGACGGGCCGAGGTTCGAGTTGCGTCGGTTCCTTTCCGATACTTGGATCCTAGGTCGCTATAGGCTGGCTGGAGTGGGCGACGGGTGTGGGTGCGCAGGGAGAGGGGGAGGTCGCAGGGAGGTGGGCGTAGTCGCGGGGACGGTTAGGGAGGTGGCTGTGGTGAGGGGTGCAGTGGAGGTGTGGCCGCGCTGTCGGTTAGGGAGGTGGTGAGGAGCTCAGGGAGAGAGGGGGGCGGAGGGCCGAGGAGGGTGGTGGTGAGAGCTAGACACTTGTACACCCACTCATGAGTAGTATGATGTAAATGACATGATATATGGTGAGCCATTCAGCCAAACAACCAGCTGGGCGAGGCCTCACATTGCAAGAGAAGTTGCAGAAGCCGTACTCCTTCCCAAAAGAAAAGACCCGAGGCATCTTTGACTTGGCCTGTCACTATGGCAAGGTCTCCCTCCCGAGGTCCAAGAGGCCTCAAGATGTGCGGAGAAGCGGTGACCCACTATTCTACCCTTATCACCAGATACTCAGTCACGCCATTGAAGACTGTTATGTCTTTAAAGATATTGCTCAAGACCTGATCGACAGAGATGAGCTCAGAATGGGAGACTACGTAGTGGCCCCACCGCGTCCTCATATGACAGGTGGCCCCAGGAGAGGAGTCTACACAATATCCATCCAACACCAAGCCCTTGAAGATGTAGTGGCCTCGGCCCTGACCGAAGCCGTCTATGATGATTACCTGGAAGATCCCGGGGTAGCCTTGTGTCCTCCCATGCCAGGAAACCCCACAGGCCCGTCGACTGTAGCCCAGGGGGGATGCAAGGTGAATGTCGCTTAGGCACCAGGCCAAGACGAGCAAGGAGAGACCTACGGTATCCTCGAGGTCGAGGAGGGCAAAGATCAAGACTTTGTCGATTTGCTGTTGGCCCCACCAGAAATTGAACATGCTGGCCAGGCCACCGTCGACGAGCTGATCGAAATTAACCTTGGCATGGAAAGCGACCCTAGACCAACCTTTCTGAGTGCCCTCATACCCCCTCGAGAGAGAGAGGAGTACGTGAAGTTCCTACAGGAGTTCCACGATTGCTTCGCTTGGAACTACAAAGAGATGTCCGGTCTCAGCCCCAAAGTAATCCAGCATATATTGGCGATTGATCCCAAAATGGAGCCGGTGAAGCAGCCTCCCTGGTGCATGTGACCGGAATTGATAAAACAGGTCTGTAAAGAAGTCGACAAGCTCATAGACGTCGACTTTGTAGCAGAAAATCAATACACTACCTGACTGGCCAACATCGTGTCGGTGAAGAAGAAGAGTCAAAAACAACATTATGCCCTTTATCATACAATTGACTAATACTAAGCAGGTTCTAGGCAAGCCGTTCAACTAGTAGAACTTCCTCAATACGCCAGGAAGAGCACTTACCTACCTTACCTGTTCCAATGATTTTGCCTTTAATATTACCTCCAAAGGTAACATGACCAGCATCCTTTTCAACCAGCATACAAAATTTATCTTTATTCCCAGTCATGTTCCTGGAGCAACCATTGTCAAGGTACCATCTGTTGTGATTGGCTGCCAGGCATACCTGCAAGCAAAATCAAGTGGAGAATTTTGGAACCCAAAGCTGTTTGGGCCCCATAACAGCATTCAATTCACGCAGACAAGATAGTAGCTGTTTTGGTATCCACACTTATTTTTGTGTCTTTACTTGTGTTGTGGATTTATTATCTTTCTGCACAGTCTGCTTTTTCTTGCCACTTTGAATTTTTTATGACTATCTTTGTGGTGTGGCATTTTTCTTTTTAGAGCCATTGTGAAGGTTTCTGTGCCAGTGATTGGTCCAGTGGGCATTGGGAAGAGTATGTTCACTGTAGACCCTAGGCTGATCAAACATGTAATGGACGAAGTCATAAGAGTTCTGGTTTCTGAAATTTTTCAGCCTAGGTTGCACATAAGAATTCCAAGGGTAAGGTCGATGCATCTATGTAGAGTGTGAGTTTTGCAAGTTGTACTGCATCGACCTCATATAGAGGCTGCCTCGACCTTTCCTACCAGAGTTGTAATGATAGGAATTATGGAATGAAGAATAGGTCAGTGCACTATAATAGTAATCTCGACCTGAGGTACCTCTGCTCAGACCTTGGTTCCTAAGAGACTTGTACCCAGAGGGAGTAGACATCGATGCAGGTTGATGATTGCCTCGACCTTTTTGTGGAAGTTGGGTTACATTGGCCTTGGGGTTTCCTTAGACTTTAGCCTTAACCGTTTGACCCCTAGCCTGTCCCTTAGCCTGAGGTGTAGTAGTGTGTGAGCATGACTCCCTAGACACCTCTACCTTCCCTTTGCCCTTGTCCTTGGCACTGGGCTTAGTTTTCTCGGTCACGTGTCACGTGACTGGAGTGCCCCACACTAGAAGAACAGCCAGCTGTGTCCACTGACGTCTTATGCTGCGCCCACAAGCATCTTGTCTGCTATGCCTACAGCTAAGCAGAGACCAAGACACTATCAGAACCAGAATAGTACCCAAGTCACAAGTGACTAGATAGGGGAACACCCGTCGGCATTAGTCGAAAGCCCCTGACCACGTGTGCACACACTGGCTTTTGCCTAAGCTAGGCCTCTAGCTAGTTTTCACCCCCCGTAGGATGCAACGGTAACCGCGGGAGCCGACAGAAACTAGCTTAAAAATCGTGACCTGGAAGTGCCCCACTGTAAAAGCCATCACGCCGAAGCGTGCCGTAAGGCTACGACTAGTGAAGGCTCACAAGAGACGGACTCCAGAACGCAAGTGCCGAAGTACATACAGGCAAAAGTGCTCTATAATACGTACTTCGAAGCACTAAAGGTAGCACAGGAGACTGCCAACAGACTCAGGACAAGACAACTAGACCTACAACTACAACGATCCCTGAGTCCTACGACTCTGTGTCGGGATCATCGCTCATAGCGGGACAAGCCGCTAATCGGTCTAATCCTAAGCCAAGGAAAATGACGCTCTGAGAAAAATGGCACACGGAGATCTGAGGGAACACCAAGAACCCTCAACACACCTGGATACGTAAATCGAGGTAGAACGGTACCTCGAGACATCTAGAACCAATGTCTCAAATTGGACAAAGTTGTCGAGACATAACAAGACTACCTGTCAACCACTAGGTAACCCCGGGTTGACCAGAACTAGACACAACACCGACACACTAACACATCCACCGCCACCGTAGCACAAACAAATAGAACCAGCAAGGACAAGAGCGGCAGACGATGACAACACTCTGGGCAGAGCAACTTGTCAGTCAACTGCTAGGGGGAATCCAACAGTCAAGAGATAGCCGCTACACGACCAGAGACATGGACAATGGCAGCTTTGAGATTGAGTTGTTAGGGTACTGTCGTAGTCTAGGAAAAGACCACAGCCAGTCACCTAAACCGACCAATCCAGACAACGAGGATCTCGCGACCCTCCCCTCCTCTCCACAGCGCTCTCCCGGCGCTCCCTCTCTACCAGTCCCCCCTCCCGACGACACTCGGCCCCCTCTCTCTCCTCTCCCGCTGTTTCCTCCCCCCTCTCTCTCTCTCCAAGCCCCTCCCCCTCCAGACGCTCCCTCCCTCTCCCGGCGCTCTCTCTCACGACGAACGAGGGAGAGGACGGAGGGTGGAGGTGAAGGGAGGCAATCGCGAACAGGGGAAAAAGAGAAAGCAGAGGGCGAAGGGGAGCAGGTCGTGGGAGAGGAGGAGAAGGAGAGGACGTGAAGGGGAGACGCTCGGCGGTTGTGGACGACGGAGGAGGGGACGCGGCGGTGGCGGACAGGAGAGGCGGGGGCGAGACAAAGTCGCTAAATGGAGGAGAAGGAGATGACAGAAGCGACTAGATGCAGCGGCCTTTCTTCTCCGTTCTCTCCTCCCCCCCTTCTGCCTGGATGCATCCTCCCATGCTTGGCTCCTCCTGAAGCGACGGTCGGCCTCCGAAGCCAGCCAGCGAGCCGAGAGACCCCTCCCCTCCGACTATGGAGATGGCCATCGTGGAGCGCTACCTAGGGCCTCGGCGAACCCAGCAGATCCAATTCGCCGCCCGCAACTGCAAGCTCACCTTCCTTTGCCTCTTCCTCACTGTTGTCGTCCTCCGCGATACCCTCGACGTCGACAAGTTCAGCAGCTCGGGATAGGACTTCGACGAGATTCACAGCCGTCTCCAGTCCCGCAGTTTCTCCCTCCCTCACCGGCCCTTGTCGAGGACTCCTCCTCCTCCAGCAGCAAGCTCCATGGGTCCGCTGCCGCCGACGGCGACGATGACAACCCCTCCGGATAACGGCACCGGGAGAGAAGGTGCTTGGGGATGCTCATGAGGAGGCTCGAGTTGACGAGGCTCTGGAGAGTGTCGCGGGGTGCCAGAGACATGTCGACTTAATAAAAGAAAAAATATCCACCAAATAGGTATATGTAATTTTTAAAAATTATGTAATTTTTACCAAATAAATAGTGAATAATTTACATCACTTTTAAAAATTTAAAAATTCTGGAAACCTTCCATGTATGAACCCTATTTTCATCTCCTACCACTCCAGAGCAGGGGGAGGTGCTGCCCAAATTTGCTCAGGACTTCCCTTATGAACCTTTAATTGATTGATCCAATTGAACTTGTTTCATCTGAGTGTGAATTAAGTCAAGGGTGTGGCTCCATGTATGGCTCTCGATGATGTATCTCTAAAAATTTTACGCCCAGGCTCGACTATGAACCTCGCACGGAGGGCCAAGGACTATGATAAAACTAAATAAAGCAAATATTAAAAGGTTTGGTTACCCTATCTACCCTTAAATGGCTAATCTGATCAGTCTAAAAGTTAATTAATAGGGTCCTCTGGAGCCTCCACTGCGTTAATTCCCCCCTCAACCAATCCCCTCGCGGTCCTAAGCTTGGCTGAATACCCCTTTAAATCAACCTCGTGCCTCATCTGGGTTCGTCTCTCAACCAGGAGAATCATCCCCCTCTAGAATCAATGAGTCGGCATCGCCCGTGTCGACCCAACCTAGTGATAACCACCTCTTTCCCCTCAAAGGCCCGAATCACCTTGGCTCAGCGACCCTCTACACCGACCTGCCTTGAGTCGGTGTCGCTCATGCCGACTCACCCTGCCTCGTCCCCTCGCCATGCCAACCCAGGACCTCGCTGACCTAGCTCTTCACCACCCTGATACAGCTTTGCCCGTTTATGCCTTTCAAAGGCGCTGACCCATTCTCACCATGCCGACCCACTCTCCCGCGAGCGCCGACTCATCCCCCTTCCAGCCAGGCCAACCTCATGTTAGCTATGAGCCCACTTGTGGACGCACTTCTTATCTTCCGTTCGTTTTGTTTGTTGTTTTTGTTGTGTTATGTCGGGAATGGAGTTTTCCCGGGTTTATTAAGTGCGTGGGCGTGCCAGTCACCGAGGTAACAATTTATTCAGGCTCCGCGGAGCCCATGGTGCGCTCGATCTGACTTTGTCAGACGATTGTGCAGTTCAAGTCTGGACCCAATCCCGCCATGTCATAAAGGTCATGACGTCATTTACATCCCCCATACGAGGGAACACCTTTGATTAGGCCAAGCCCACATAGTTGGGCCCATTAACCACTCTAACCATTCAAATGACAACTAACTTAGGTAGAAGACTCATTAGCCTAGGTACCAGACTCAAATAAAGAGAAAATTACATCCAAATGACTCAAATAAAAATTACATAGGACTCGAAGATAGATAATTAGACCATGCTAGATGTCCCCATGGTGAGAAGACGGGCCCCGAGTGCAGGATCGGATGGTGATGACCCCATCATAAAGGTAAGCTCATTGACATAGAAACCATGGGTAAACACTCTTCCAATCTTATTGAGAATGTCATGCTAGTAGAAGATCTTGAGCATAACTTACTTAGCATAAGTCAACTCTATGACAAAGGCCACAAGGTGCTGTTTGATGCCAAAAAGTGTAAAATCATTGAACAAAATTTTGATTCTGTAAAGTTTGTTGGTCATAGAATAAATAATGTCTACATGGTAGACCTTGACACCTCTTTCTCTAAAAATCTCTGTTTGTCGGCCCCAATGATGCATGGCTGTAGCATAGAAGGTTAGGGCATGTTAGTTATAGTGTTTTGCATAAATTAGTTAAGCATGACATGGTAGGAGATTCGCCTAATATCTTTTCAAAAAGAACACTAAAATTTGTGAAGCATGCTCTCGAGGAAAGCAAACCAGAAAAACCTTCAAACTTAAAAATGAACCATTATCATCCATGGCACTTGAATTCTTGCACATGCACTTATTTGGGCCAACTAGAATTGCCAGCCTAAGTGGTAGGAGGTATGGCTTTGTCATTATTGATGACTTCATTCAATTTACCTGGATTTTCTTCCTAGCTCATAAAAATGAAGCATTTACTAAATTTCAGAACTTTTTTAGAAGAATAAAGTAGGAAAGAAAATTCACAATCTGCACTATTTTGTCTGACCATAGAGGAGAGCTTGAAAATTCTTCATTTACTGATTTCTGTAATCAAGAAGGACTGATCCACAGATTTTCATCTCCTAGAATCCCTTAACAAAATGGCATTGTAGAAAGGAAGAACCAAACAATTGTGAAAATTACCCAAATAATACTGATTGCGAGTCGGGTTCCGCCCCCTTCCCCATCCCCACCTCCTTCCCCACGATCGGAAGAACCCTCCCGGCCACACTTCGTCCTTCTTTGGGAGTTTCGAGCTTGTCGATAAAGCCTTCCTTCCCTATATCTGGTGATGGTGTGCCCAACATATGAAGCACTGCACAAACCGTTGCAGACGTGCCTAAGCGCACCTACAAGGAGAATTCGTCATGGGTGCTCTTGATAACAGACATAATTATTCGGTGCACCCAGGAGGAGGACTATATATTTGCGTGTATTACTTCGAGGGCAACTTCTGATTAAGAGGTGCTTATTTCGCTTATTCAAATGGACTCCTCAATTTGAATACGGCACGGAGTTATCAATGGTTTCTCTTTGGGTTGAGGCCCCCGGTCTCAAACCCCACCTCTTTCACGAAGTATGTGTTCGCTTTATTGTTGTGAGCTTGGGGCAAGTTATTCAAGTGGCTCTCCATACGACCCAACTTATCATTGCTTCACTTGTCCATGCTTGTGTTGAAAATTGAAATGTATATCCTGCGCCCCTATCCCGTACGGATATGGATTGGTCTTGGTTCCACTGACAGGTATTAGCAGGATATTATTTATCCTAACTTGCCTTTATATTAAGTACTTCCTGCAGGCTCCTCAGTCATGAAGCTTCCACATGCTGTCGGAGTGCTAAGGATTAGACAGCTGAGAATCGCCACTACCGCAATGAAGGCCGTCGTATTGATGGTAATTGTTGCTCCCATGCTCACGATGGACCATCAAGATTCACTCTCACTTGAGGGCCAACATGATTTTGGCCATGCTCAACCTACTTGGCCAGATCGCCAGCGAAAACAATGGATTTCTAAGACACCTGTGCCTGATCCAACCATGCCTCTTTCTAATATTTTTGCACTCTTCAATCGGACCTTGATGCTCTTGAATCCTCCTCATTACAGGATAGCCACATGTCACAGGAAAAGCTTGCACAAGTGCTGCCTCCACCTACGTCAGTCTCTCAAGCCTATGTTCTGATTACTCCGGCCCTTGCGCCTAAAGTTGCTCAGCCGATGCTTCCCACCACCTTGGTTCTTTAAGTCTCTGTTGCTCCGAATGACCATCTGTCACAAGACAAGCCTGCATAAATGTCGCCTCCACCTACACTGGTCTCTCAAGCCCCTGCTTTGATTATCTCGCTCCCTGCGCCTCTAACTGCTCAGGTGATGCTTCCCTCACCCCGCTTCTTCAAGTCCCTACTGCCCTAGTTGATGATCTGCCACAAGAGAGCCAAGCACAAGCACCACCCTAGCCTGCATCATCAACCACTATATAGTGACAATCTTCCCTGGTTTCTCAGGCTTCGATCGTAATGGGTTTCATATGCTTTGCACCCAGCAAAGCAACTCATGAGAAGCAATGCAACCTAATCCCTTTCCCTGGCCATTGCTCCCTTGTCACTGGCTACTGTGCACCCTATTGCTGCTATTGATGCCCATCTTAATATGATAGCTGATGCTCTAAACCATTCTGAAGCTATTGTGGCTGCGTACGTCACCCCCTCGCATGCCTCAACACTCATGCCCATGTGCCTAATGCCCAGTTAATCCACCACACCACCGGCCATGGCTATCCCATCCTCGCCTCCAGTGTCCCATATTGCTGATTCTATTGCAGTTGGTGATACAACTATTTGCGAGGTAGTTAAATTTCTCTTTGATGCTTGGGAGTGGATGGACTCTATGCACAATGGCTCTTTGCATACCTCGTCACCAGTGCCTATGCAGGCCCCTGGTTTGGACTTTCTCAACCTTGAAATATCCTAGATCAACTCTGATTCCCACCTTCTTCGCAAGTCTCTCTTGGCAGTTCATGAATTCCAACAGTCCTTTACTCGAGAGGATAGCATAGCGACGCCTTCTATTATCAGAATGGAGGCTCCTCCTCCTCCATACGATAATGTGCCAGTTCAAGAATAGAATATTATAGAGAGTACGTCTCTTCCCCGACATGTCCCGAGCAGGGTCATCACTAGGGCCCAAAAGAATAAACAAGTTTCTAATGATTAATTATCCGGTTTGGAAGATTCGAAGTGTTGGCAATACACCCTCCCTTCGTAGGTTGGTTTCCTTATGTAAGTCTCATAAAATTCAGATTGCAACTATTCTTGAACTGATGATTTAAATTTCTTCTATTGATCGTATTGCTTACCACCTTTGTTTAACTAACTTTCTATCTAGTGCCGATCTGATTAGCAAAGTGTTGGTTTTTTAGTACTCTTCTCTCAATCAAGCCACTCATACATGCCCTCCTTTGTGCCCATAATTTTGCTTGCACCTATAGGCGCCACCACCCCACTGAACACCAAGTAAAACTAGCCCGAGAGATAGTTCACACCGAAGATGAACAAGGCTAAGCTATTGTCATTGTCAATGATTAGCTCATTGCTCAGAAGGTGGTCGGATCTGTGGCTTATTATCTTACCTTGATTTATTCTAGCTACCATCTTTAATTATAGGCAGATTCTTACCTGGGATGATCCTACCTCTTATATTTTTTTTAATCCCTGTCGGTGGCAGACAACTTCAATTCAGTTCTATATTCTAATGAAAAATCATGGGGGAATGCCCCACCACACTGTGCATGCTTTTCATGATCTTCTGTAGCGTACCTTCTTGTGAGACATTGGCTACTCTGGGTCACCGTTCACATGGAGAAATGGCCAACATTGAGTAGGTTGGATTAAGGCCAAGCTTGATATATAGGGCTCTTGCCAATCCAAATTGGCTTTCAACATTCTCTTCTATTGTGACTCATTTACACCATACTAATTCTGATCATTGCCCTCTTTTAATTAATTATTCTGGAATTGATGCTCCTCGTTACTGTTACTTCAAGTTTCTTAAAATGTGGACTACACACTCTGAATATTTTCTCCAAGCTGTTCGGGAGTGTTGGGTTCGGCCCCTGCATGTCTCGCCCCTTTATAAGCTAAGTGCTAAGCTGACCAACAAAGCGATCATCCTCTTCGACAGCGCCTACGAGGCCTACATCCGCGATCCGCAGATCCCCCACTCCATCTACGAAATCCCCGGTGCCGACGAGGTCGCCATCGAGTTCCGCAGCTTCTCCAAAACCGCCGGCTTCACCGGCACGCGCTGCGCCTACACCGTCGTCCCCAAGAAGCTCGTCGCCTACGACACGGCCGGCAACGCCCACCCCGTCCACGCGCTTTGGAACCGCCGCCACACGACCAATCAAGAGACAAACAACCCATGTCGGTTCCGCCACCCCGGTGACACCGACGAATGAACACCTTACTCGAGCCTTACGTTTAGGATAAGGAAATAAATCCTTCTTTACATTAGCACTGGCCCAGTGCTAACGAACACTTCAAGAGACAAACAAACCATGTCGGTTTCGCCACCCCGGTGACACCGATGAATGAACACCTTATCCGAGCCTTACGTTTGGGATAAGGAAATAAACCCTTCTTTGCGTTAGCACTGGCCCAGTGCCGACGAACACTTCAAGAGACAAATAAACTATGTCGGTTCCGCCATCCCAGTAACACCGATGAATGAACACCTTACCCGAGCCTTACGTTTGGGATAAGAAAATGAACCCCTCTTTGCATTAGCACTGACCCAGTGCCGACGAACACTTCAAGAGACAAATAAACCATGTCGATTCCGCCACCCCGGTGACACCGATGAATGAACATCTTATCCGAGTCTTACGTTTGGGATTAGAAAATAAACCCCTCTTTGCATTAGCACTGACCCAGTGCCGATGAACACTTCAAAAGACAAACAGACCATGTCGGCTCCGCCGCCCCGGTGGCACCGACGAATGAACACCTTACCCGAGCCTTACGTTTGGGATAAGGAAATAGACCCTTCCTTGCATTAGCATGGACCCAGTGCCGATGAACACTTCACGAGACAAACAAATCATGCCGGTTCCGCTGTCCCGGTGGCACCGACGAATGAACACATTGCCCGAGCCTCTCGCTTGGGCTAAGGAACAAGTACACCCTTTTGACTTGGACCTCTCATCTAGGTCATTTAAATCAATAAACCCTTCTCTCCGTCCCTCAGGATGGTGACTATTCCCCTTGATTTGGACCTCCCGTCCAGATCATTGACTTAATAAGCTCTTCTCTCCGTCCCTCAGAAAGGTGACTATTCCCCTTGATTTGGACCTCCCGTCCAAATCATTGACTCAATAAACTCTTCTCTCCGTCCCTCGGGAAGGTGACTATTTCCCTTGATTTGGACCTCCCGTCCGAATCACTAACTGAATAAAGTCTTTTTTTCATCTCTTATGGTTATGAAGTACATTCTTGATATTGAAAGGCCACTTATCTTATTATCTTGCTTGATCATACTCTATTGTCTCTCCATAATCTTCATATCTCTATAATTCACTCTTATTGTTATTATGATTTATTCGTGTGTTTTTATTGTACTTTTCATCACTTCATTGTTAGAGCTAAAATGTAATTACTTAAAGCATACCTCCATGTTGATGTGAAGATACCTACTGGGCAAGTGTGCTCATACCCTACCTTTCCAATCTTTTCAGAAAATACAAGTGAGTCAGATTCGGAGTATTCTAGCGATGAGTCCGGGAGTGATGATGAATGAAGGATGAGAGAAGACTTAGTTGCCCTTAATTGTTAGATTGGTCTAAAGTCTGGTCTTGTAATTTTCTCCTTATTGAGTCGTTATGTAATTTTCTTTTTTCTTAAGTCAAGAGTCAACATTCATGTACTTTGAATCATTATTATCAATAAAAGTTAGAGTTTGTCTAAATTCTTGATCATTCATTTTATGTGGATGTTATTGTGCTCTGATCTTGATTGCTAGCTTGAGGCATTTTACCGACCGCTCATGTCCCCGAGGTTACTTTTGTTGTACACAAAAAGCTCAGGGCGTGACAAAGGTCAGGGCCGTCGGTGATTGGCTTGGTGCAAGTGGTGTGCACGCGGTCCGATGGTGAGATGTAATCCGGCATTATGGCGTGCACATAGTTATCATAGCACATCATGCAAGGGTGGACCCTATGCAGGGGTGTGTTTGCCATTTACCACAACGCCTTATACGCGGAGCAATGGACTTGAGTGAGACGGCTAAACGTCATGTGAGGGGGGTATGTGCGACATACCCTAGGCATATACGAGCCGATCAACAAGCCACCCAATCCACCTTAGTCCTCGAGCGTGTAGCTGAGCTGAGTGCCTGCAAATGTCCGTGTGCCTACTTGTGTATCCGTTAGCCATCCTTCTATGCCCCTTAAGCTTCTAAGGGGGGGTTTATAGGGGAACTTGAAGGGTCAGGGGTGTTTACGTGGACTAGACTTAGGGGTGATCTGGTCCGCGTAAACCCCCCTCCAGCTACCCTCTGTGTCACCTAGCGTGAACCCCCAGCACCCTTCACCCCCGGCCAACACGACCCAGTCCGAGATGAACCTACAGTTGCAAAGTACTCTCGGGTCTTCATCCCGGGCTTCAGGAATACGGACTCTGCTTCGGCATGGAACGAAGGTCTTCGGATTCAATCCGATGTAAATAAACACCGACTGCTTGCGATCGGTGGGAAAATATGTCTTGTACATGACTTCCCACAGTCGCCTGCGCACTAGCACCCACGGAACTATTCTTCCCTCCACGCGTCGCTCATCCCTCGAGTCCACGTGCCATGCCCTGGTGGCGCATCCCCAGTTAAACGTTCGATTCCACGGGTGATTGTCGAGAAATCGACTGGCACGCTCGCATCCCAACCACATTTCCCATTAACCCGAAAAACCTCCTGTGTCACTAGGTCATCCCTCGACTCTCCATAAAAGGTGAGTGCACGGTGCCGCCTTGAGGCCAATGCGGTCATAAGAGGGGGTGCCCGAGGCCCATTAACCTCCGACATCCCTCCCGTGGCTGTGTCCTACCCCTTACTCTGGTCACCGCACACATCGGGCCCCGACGGAACCCTCCTGGGGCGGAACAAAAAGGATGGCATGCCCGGTGGGACGTCTCCCACCTTCCTTCTTTTTACTGATGCGAAAGTCTGTGCTAGCCCTGAAGTCCGGGTGCCCTTTTCTTGTCCTTGTAGGAGGGGTAGCAGAAGAGCACCTGTTCGTACTTCCCAGTAGCTTCCAGTTCGTCTCCCAGTTGCCAGACCACGTTCCATGACCACTCCCGGCCATCGCTTCTGCTCATCCAGGACTCCAGCAACTATGGCGGCCATCACCTACGGTCCCATCGTCGTCGCCACCCATGCACGGGTGGGCTACTTGGCAGTGCCGATCACTTTCGGTAGCTTTGCCCCAGTCATCAGATCACCCTACTTCTTGGGTGTGGTCCCCGTGGCGGCTCCACCGCCACCTCCAGCTCCTGTTTCCTCTGGTGCCACCTGGGCGCCACGCCAGCTACCAATCCCGACAGCCAGGCTGAGCGTCAGCCCCATTCTCTCTTTCTCACTCTCTCACCTCTCTTTCTCCCCTCTCTTCTCCGGCGACTGACGGAGCAAGACGGGGGTGAGACGGAGGCGGCGCGGGGGCGACGGCGGCGAGGAGGGGTCGAGGATCGAGGACCAGTGGCGCGTGGAAGCTCGGGGGCGTACTCGTGAGCCGACGAGGGTTTCAAGACATTTTCTTCGTGGATCGGCGTCCACGGCGTGTCGTTTCTTCGGTGGAGGTAGGGGGACGGATCCTTAACTCGTGTCCTTCATTTCCCGTGAGTTTCATAGGCCGTGGTGAGCCGAGCGGGTGTATTTGGAGATTTTAAAAAAAATCCATATTTTTGGGGTTGTGTGCTGATCTACCGTTTCACCACATTTTTGGCCGATCCGAGGCCGTAGATGCATGCTAGGGGTCATTTGAGGACTTCCCCCTTGTTTTTCCCCTCTCCCGTGGAGGTATGGGGGCGTGGGAAGAATTTTTGAGATTTTTTCGCCGTTTCGTTCTCAGAACGGTGTGGCGGTCGTTTCAGAGATTGTCACAGGCTGTGACGCCCCAAGGTGGGTGCGTTACAGGCCGTGACACCCCAAGAGGGGTGCATCACAGGGTTCGATTTTGTCGGCAGGGTGTTGGTCGCTCTGGCAGTCTCACGATAAACTGCCAGAGGGTGTGACGCACCTGGGTTCGACCGTTACGTCCGTTCCCGTGTTTTTGACCGATTGAGGTCACAGGACTCTAACGCACCAGGAGTGGACCGTCAGAGCTCTATGACGCCCTTACTTGGGTGCGTCAGAGTTGACGTGTCCCTCCTTCTAACGCACCTGGGTAAGTCCGTTAGGGGTTGTGACGTCCCGAGGGGTGTGCGTCACCACCTGTTTCATTCCATCTTCTAACGCACCAGGCTTGGTCCGTTAGAGACTGTGACGCCCCAAGGGGGGTGTGCCACAGCTAGTTTTGCTCCTTCATCTAACGCTCCTGAGTTGGACCATTAGGGTGCTGTAGCGGCCTAGCTTGGGACCGTTACAGCCTGTGACGGCCCAAAGATAGACCGTCAGGCGCCGTGTTGTATTTATTTCTTGAGTCTATCATTGTAATTTAGTCTTTGGAAGTTGTAATGGAATTACTTTTATGATTTAATAAAGGATTAGATTATTGCTATATTTGCGCACTTTGTCTTGGTGTCGAATACACTAACGCTCTGATTGATATGATTGATTAAACTCGTCACGACCTCCGGGTAATCTTCTGCGCTCGGGGCGTGACAGATCTAGTGCGATCCCCTCTAAGGGATTGTTCCTCCAGAAGTCCCCTTCACAACGGGACCAATCCCAACTTGATCGATCGCCGATCAGAGCATGGTCCCGATGATCGTCAGCACGTGCCATTCGGCCAGCACCGAATAGCAACGTGTCGACACCGCCGGATCTGCCCAAAACACTGCCCGTCAACCCGAGCTCGATATTCCCGGGTCCCACGTGTTACCTGTTACCGCCATGTGTGGAGTGGGTATAATATTTGTATTTATTGATAATTTTTTATACCGAGAATACGGGTCTTGGCCGGGGTTGTCATCCTCACGCTCAGAGCGTAGAGGTACATTTTTGCTCCTCTCTTGGTCGCATTACTCATTTTCTATATGCTTGAACGCCACTACTAGTGTGTGATAGGACAATCTAGATCGATCAAATAACATCACCGCTATGAGAGAGAGAGTGTGACTCGTCCCGTGACTCGATCCGAGCACGAAGGAGTGTTGACCACCCTGACTCATTGTCAGTTTTCTAACCGTGTAGATCCATACGCTTCTCTTGTTAGGGATGAGTCACGAGCTTGTGTTGAGTTGGTCTCATCTTTGCTGGTCGTGTCTTCAATTTGGTCACATCATCACCTAGAGTCCCAAGTTCGCATCCAAATTGGTATCAGAGCCTTCCCGATTCAGCGCGATCCTGTCCCAATCTACACAATCCGGCCAAAAGAATTTTATGGTAGGGAAGGTCTGATCTGGACTACAGGGGACAGAACAGAATCTAATTTTAGCAGAGATTTTTAAGAGGGGTAAACAAACTCCTAAGATCGTGAAAAAAATTGTGGAGAGGGGATTATAGGGACAAAAATCTCAGTCCAAATTTCAGCTCGGTTTTCTTATACACACACGGCTCATCTTCGTTCTTAACGAAGTCATAAGACTTGATGGCTTCATCAAATCTTAAATTTCAACTGCAGGATGCTTGCTTCAATCTATAAATGGATCTCAGTAGCCTGCATACCTTTTCTAGGTGCTCCTTAGATATGAATCCCTCAGGCTGTATCATATGAACCTTTTCCTCAAGGTGTCCATTGAGGAAAGTGGTCTTCACATCCATCTGCCATATCTCATAATCATGGTACGCAGCGATGGCATGTAAAATCCTAATGGACTTAGTTATGGCAACTGGTGAGAAGGTCTCGTCATAGTCAACTCCTTATCTTTGACGATATCCCTTCGCAACTAACCTAGCCTTATAGGTATCAGCCATTCCATCTACTCCAATTTTTATTTTAAAGATCCACTTACATCTGATAGGTACTATACCCTCAAGTGGATCTACCAAGTTCCAAACTTGATTGGAGTACATGGAGTCCATCTCCGATTTCATGACCTCTTGCCATCTCTAGGAGTCAATATCACTTATTGCCTCGTCATAGGTCTTAGGATCATCATTCTTACTATAGTGTGCCTTGTCCTCACCATCAGAGATATGTCCCATATATCTATCTGGTTGGACAGGTACACGGCCAGACCTACACACAATTTATGTGCCATCCTAAACTAGTTCCTGAGACGATGCAGTCCCAATTGGTGGTTCTAAAACTTCTTTTAGTTCAACCATACTCCCATTGTTTCCTTCAAGAATATACTCTTCCTCTAGGAATATAGCTCGCTTAGCTACAAACACTCTTTGATCGCTAGGTGGGTAGAAATAATATCCATAAGTCCTTAGGATATCCCACAAACCTGTATCTTTCAGTCTTGGAAGCTAGTTTACCAGGATTGTGCTTCTTAACATCGACAAGGCAACCCCAGACCTTAACATTCTTAAGGTTTGATTTCTTTCCTTTCTGTATCTCATATGGAGTGGAAGACACTGTGATGTGACACAACCTCGGACCTAAGCAAGCAAGCACAATCGCAAGTCGAATGGGCCGATATCGGCGGCCAACTCATTGAACCATAGTGTTTGCTATCATCAAAACACAGGGACACAACACTGCAGTAATGGAGAAAGATTTGTTGCTCTTCTTGGGCTTCTTCTCTTGGGAAGAAGTACCTCCGTCATTGGTTCTCTTCTTCTGGAAGGAGGGCGTGAAGGTACTAGGAGTTATCATCGGCTCCTTCTTGTCCTTCCCATGGATTCTGTCTGATAACTCTGTGGCATTTTCTAATAGCTGGGCTCTACAAACCATCTCTGAGTAGACTTGAATGTCCATCGGTGCTAGTTGGGTTACATATTGTGGTCGAAGCCCATTAAGGAATCTTCGCGCCTTCATCGTCTCAGTACTTACTAAGTGCTTTGCGTACCTTGATAGCCTAGAGAATTGGGCCTCATACTCAATCATAGATAATGTCCTCTATTTTAATGCAGCTAATTCCTCAGCCTTCTTTTCTTGGATATGATCTGAGAAGTACTTGTTATTGAAATGCTCAACAAACTCAGCCCATGTGACAGGATCTTGTTCCACTGTGGCTTCTGCGGACTCCCACCAGAAACGGACGTCCCTTTCCAATTGGAAAGTTACTAGTAAGACCTTCTCTTCATCCATGCATTGCATAACACGGAATATGCATTCAATCTCCCTAATCCAGTGCTCGGCGTCGTCAGGATCGGTCGAGCCAGTGAACTTGGGAGGGTTCATATTACGGAAACTCCGATGGAGTTCTCCTGCTCCTTGATTTGCTCCACTTTGCACTACTTGCTGTAGCGCCTGCATAAGGCCTTGCACCATGCATTGCATGTTACACCACTGAGCACGTTCGGCGGCCCTGGTCCTACAAGATTTGAATACTATATTAGTATAGGATTAACCAAGAGTTTTAACCTCCTAAGTTATCTTAATCCATGGTTCTACCCAATCTCACCAGGTAGAGTTTAAACCTATCCTTGGACTTGGGTTCTAGGAATTGAATATCCTAGGCTCTGATACCACAAAAACTGTCACGCCTCGAGCGCGGAAGGAACCTGGTATGCGTGATGAGTTTATATCAATCATGTCAATCAGAGCATAAGTCTATGGGTCAAATGACAGACCTGGAGGAGTCCGTCAAAGGGCACATAACGCACCACTTTAGGTGCGTTAAAGGACCATAACGCACCGGTCCTGGTGCGTTATGTCGACTGGGTTACGGGTCGGATGAGTATGATACCGAACTCCCTCCCGGTCGACCGAAATCGACGGGGGACGGACGAAAATAAACTAACCTGCCAAACCATGCATCCAAACATCTATTCTACAACTAAACATGCCATTAAAATCACAATACAATGGCTATGGAAGTAATTTCATAATTTTGGTCTAAACTTATGCTAACATTGAATAATGCACAGAAAACGATGCAACTGGGGTCAGACTATGGCGCATGTGGTATCGGCGGGTTCCTAGCGAGGAAGAGAGTCCATTCCCCTACCTCTGACACGATGAGGAAGCCGATCCGATGCCGAACGGATGACGAGGGCCACGGTGACCTCCCAGCTCCACACGCCTCCACACTCCGCAGATCGAGGGAAGAAGGATGCCCACGTGATCCTCGCGACACGACCTTCCCAACGGCACCTCCCGCGCCTCAATCGGCGACCGTTTGGACTAAAACCGAGCGAGTAGAAGAAAAACCCCAAAATTGGGCCTAAATTCCAAAAAATAGGGTTTAGCACGTAAAACGGTGAATACGCCCGCCATTGGCGACGCATGAGGCATCAAAATGTTCCTGGCAAGATGAGGAACCCATTCCCCTACCTCGATCACAATGTAGCCCGCTAAACAAAGCAGATCAGACGAGGAGGCGTCGCAACTCCTCTCGGCCTGTCTCGTCTCCACGCTCCCCAAACCACGGAATAGAGGGCAACACCTCGACCTACGCTTCGAGCCCGTTCCAATGGCGCCTCCCACGACCCGGTCCGACATCGTTTCGACTGAAACCGAGCGGGATTGGGAGAGAAAGAGAGAGAGCGTTTGAGGGAGAGAGAGAGGAAGAGAGAGAGAGTGAAATCGAGAGTGAGGAGAGAGAATGGAGGGCATGGGTTAAAAAACATTCATTTTTTATTTTTATTTTTCAAAAAATTTACTAAAATTACATTTTAACCCGATATATCGTGAGTATTCCATTTTAGTGAAATACCTAAAATACCCTATTTGTAACATTACACTATTGTAGTATAATGACTAACTTCATACCATGCTCTCACTCATCCCACGCCTTTTGTTTTCTCTAAGTTCGGATAGCAGTTAGATGTTAGAAGTTGGTGATGGTGCAGGTCACCAAGTCAGGCCATAGAAAGAGATGTCGTTAGCTCTCCTTCATTGACTCTTCTCCTCATTGCCCTTCATAGTAAGCTCTGAGCTTCACCTATGTGGATTAAGTGCTTTCTTCATAGTTGATTAGTCACTGCTCACAAATTGGATCTGAAAGGATACATGAGAACTGACAAAATGGTTAATGACCCCCCTTTATGAGGATGGACCTGGAATTTCTGAGCGTGATTTAAATTTAGTACAGGGTTTTCGGGAGCTCTTTGATTATACGTGTACATCACTCTTTTCTTTTAATACATTAGTGGTACTACCCACTTTAAAAAAAGGCACGTAAGTGATGATTAGCGTGCTTATTATCTATTTTATCAAAGGCGATCGAGGTGGACGCCTAGGCGAGGAGGTGAGGCGAGGTGGCGATAAGTCACCTCACACTGGCCAAAACCGCTTCAGCGATCGCTGGGATCACCTTTTGCGCTGCCTGAGCCTGCCTTGCACACCCCAGCCCGGGCCCACTAGCCCGATAAGGCCTATCCAGTTTGGCTCTATAAAAAGGCTCCCTCTCCTTTGTCCCTCCATTCAACCCTAGCCGGCCCCTCTCCTCTCTCCTCCCTCATGCTCTCCCCCTCTGCATGCGACTGGCAGATGGCATCTTTGCAAGCGGTGAACAGTGGCAACCGGCGGACCTGTACTCTCTCTCTCTCTTACACACACACAGAGGGCCCGAGCTCCTCTCTCTCTCCCTCCCTCCCTCTCTCTCTCTCTCTCTCTCTCTCTCACACGCACACACATTTGAGGGACCGATCCCCCCCCTTCTCTATCACACACACACACACAGAGGACCCCCCCTCTCTGTCTCTCTCCCCCATGCACACGCACACAGAGGGGCTCGGCCTCTCTCTCTAAATTTTTTAATATGGTTCGATTGGAACCCAAATCGAATTTTTTTAAATCTCAACCCAACCCAAACTGAACCAAATCTATCAGTTCGGTTTGATTTTCATGTTGAACCTGAATAATGATCACCCCTATTTATATTAGGGGGAGACCCTCCTTTACTCGGCGTGAGCATCTTCCCGGCGCAGCACATCATTGGCGCGCCAAGTGCTCCAGCCTCACCTTCAATCGGCGTGCCTCCTGTGGAGTCTTATTGGACTTGGGCCCATTTCATACTTCATGTGTCGGTGCCCTCAAGCTCGAATGAATGGGCCTCATATGTGGGCTTCTTTATTCTTGTTACAGCTCATAAATGTGTGTTAAATTGCATGAATCCCTTCTTTTGATCATCAAAATATTCTGAAGATCCTTTTCATCAGGCAGATGATTGTTTGGGGCTTGACATAGTCTTAATTAGCCTTACTGTCTGAACGACAGCAGTGCTGGACAGTGGCTTTGACCTGACGTGGCCTCAGCCGGATGGAGTATTGAGTGGTAATGGATCTTCTTGTATTCTGATTCGCAGAATTTTCAGGGATATCGTTAGGGCATCATCTTTATTGAAAACCCTCTGATTTTTTTGGCTCCTTCCTTTCTACTTGTGAATATTTTAGATGTCAACAAATGCCCCCCACCAGTAGGTGGCGTGTGTGAAGGATGAGCAACACGGGACCTGTTGGTCCATACTCACTTTTTAAGTACATCTTCTTGCTTGATCTGTTGATTCTTTTCAATTTCTAGCTCGGTGGCTTCACCACATTCATATAGCTTCAGTACTCATAGTATTTCGTCTTAATTCACTGGCTTCATCTTCCCGGCGCGAGTAAACCAGCGCCAATCATCTCGGCACCCTCGTCTTGGCATGAAGGGCCCTCGGCGCGCTTCCTCGCGGAGTCTATCTCGGCACAGGATCTTCTCAGTGTCAGTGCGGTGCCTCCTCTCGGCGCGCCTTTTGGCTTATCGAGGCAGCCTACCCTCGGCGCGCCACTTCACGGCCCGGGGGGGGGGGCTCGGTCATCGCTTCACTATTTAAGTTAGTTTAGATTTTGTTAGATAATATTTTATTTTGTTATGTATTTTTATTTATTTTCATAGTAGTGATACTTTACTTTCAAAGCAAAAAGAGAGAGTATGTTTGTAATTTTCATTATCTATAAATAAAGAAGTGCTAACCCTAAGTAGGGTTAAGCAATGGTTGGATAAAAAAAATTTACAGTGTCGCTGTGTGTTTCTCCTTCTGGTGAGATGCTCAACCCCCCCTCTTCTTCCTCTGGTGAGATGTCAAACCTCTCTGATTTCCTTTTGACGTGAGGCCAAACCCCACCTCATTAATTTCTTTCTTCTTTTTCCCCGTCTACCTAACTCCGTTTTCTTCCCCTCACTGTTTTCCCTGTTGCCTTGCTTTTCCCTCCACTGTAAGCCACAATCCACACAGTTCCCTTATTTGAGTTTTTTTTCTGTCATTAAGTTTCCCTGTCACTATACGTCCCCCCTGGCACTGTTGATCGTCTTCCCCACCTCTGTCCTTGTGCATGTGCGACAATCGGCCTGTCACGCAGCCCTATCGTCATCGCTATCCATGGTTGCCCTTGTCACCTCCGACTACGCCCTTCCGCCTCATGCCAACTCCAGGCACGCCACCGTTGCTTGCTAGGCAACCATCCGGCCAGTCCAACAACAGCGCCACTGCTAGCTTCCCATTGTCATCATCTGCGAGCACCCTGCTGTCGGACCACCACCGGAGCCCTTCATCGCGACACCAATGGGCCATCTCCGGCGGGCTGCGCCTTGTTCGCCCTCTTGCTGGTCACCCGCGATCGCGACGACGTCTGTCCCCCTTCGCGAGGCCACACCTAGCTTGCTCACCACCGACCTCCTCTCCAACGTCTGCACCGTCGCAGGCGGGCCCTGTCTCTCCCCTCTCCCTACCATCACGCTCACTCTCTCTTCCCTCCCCCCCTCTCTCTCTTTCCCTCCTGTCGATTCTCTCTCTATCTATTGTATTTTCTTGTTTATTTTCCTGTGTAGCAATTGTAGCAAAAAAATAGAAAAAGGGTAGAAAGGCAGAGAAAAATAGTCAAGAAAGAAAGAAGAAAAGGTAGAAAAGAAAGAGAAAATATCTTGTGAAAAAATAGAGGAAAACGAAAAAAAAGAAAAAAGGAGGGAACAACAAATTCATAAACATGGGCCCCGTCTTACGTCATATGGAGTGGCCCATCATCCCTACACCCAGCACGACCACATGTGCTATTTATCATCGTCTCTGCTGCGGATTTCATTTTGCTGATCACTGAGTTCCGTCCTACATAAAAAATGTAGCACACTTGATTTAGAACTCAACCTGAGCACTTGGTATCTTGAGTTCAAACTTAGAAGGGTCACTAATTGGCATATTATGTTTTTACAACTAACGTACTAGCAAATTGGAGGTGTACAGTCAGGAATTGAGAATTACACATTAAGTAATTTTTCACCAAACTCGTACCCGAATTCGAATATACAACCTCTCAATTATGTGAGAGGGTGCGGAACCACTCAACCACGAGACTGTTTCCGTGAATGTGACATGATTGTCACACATATATGATAGAATAATACTAGTTGCATGTCATAGTATATAATGATATTGAATCATTTTATAATAGATCAAATGGAATAATGTAGACGCCAACACTTTTAGTTCATTTGGCATTATATGACTACACCAAGTGGCGGAGCAATCAAGTCGATATCTTCCAAATATTCTATTAAGTTCTTTTAGCCATCTTGTGACATCGAGTGAACTGATCATACATGAGTTTATAAGATGATTAGATCTAGTTATACACGGCAAAATGCAACAAGTATTACCTAAAAGAGAAAACTACTTGAAATGCTCAAAACTATGTTCTAAACTATTAAAAAGGACTTGGTGAATATCTTGGACCCCTCCCTTCCCACTCAAAAGATAGTGTAGCTTAATAGAACACTAACACAACAATCGATCAAAATTGATGTTATGTTGTGATGCTCCCTGATAAGGTGGAGACTAATCCCCGTTAACCACTTTGACAATGGGTTAACTTTATTCTAAGTTAACAAATGTGGTATAGGTTAGCCAACCATTAACCCACTTTTGTTTTGATGGATAGTGAGTTAAACCGTCAAGATTGTCTAGGTTAACCCAGTGAGAATCTCATGTACTTTAACTTTTGGGTTAACCTTTACAACTTGATGCATGACTTAGCCAAAAATGTTCCTCCCTCACACGTATCAATAGTGAAAATAAAAATGAATGATAAATTTCGTAGGAATAGTAATGACTAAAATCATGGGAAAAGTGAACGAGGAACGAACATCAAAATTGTAAGAATAGTGACTCGTTCTCAAGGATCGCCGTAACAAGTGGGAGGTGGGGCTGGGGGCACATTGGCGGGTAGGGGGGGCATTGTGGACCTGGATGTCCTTGGATGCGATAGGGCAGATGGACAGGGGGTTGCGTCGGCCGACTAGTTCATATGGGTGTTGCAGCTGTTGGAGGTGAAGCAATGGTAGAACAGAGGAAGGTGAAACAACACTGATAGAGGAGGGTAGTGTGACGACTAAGTAGCAGCAACAACTAGGGATGTTAGAGGAGGGCTGGAAATATTGGATGGACCTAATGCAGTGGCATCAACGGTAGTGAAGGACAGAGGTGCAGTGAGAGGCGGAGTCATATTCACATCATCTAGTGACATGAGTGGCTCTAGCTAAGATTGGCAGTAGTAGAGTGGTGGAGCACAGTGAGTAACAAGATGGTGGACGACGACATGGGAGGGTTGCGTAGCAAACTGTGGAGCATCGTCCAAGCAACATGGTGGTAGTATAGCTAGAGCATTGAAGACTGTGATTAAGGATGCTGAAGGAACAAAAGGGGTCGAGAAAGTGAACAGGAGGCTTTCGCTTGGGGAAGCTGATCGCATTGAAGCAAGTGGAACATATAAGGGTGAAAAAGGGAAAAAGTTAAGTGGGCTATGTTAACTCACCTTTCCAGCCAAGTTTTCTAATCCATAGTTAACCTTTGTGTAACCCACTTTTAATTGGGTAAGTAAATCCGCCTTATCAAAGCGTTAAACAAGTTAACCTAAGGTTAAAACTAGGCTAAGTCTAGGTTAATTTGTTACTAAAGCTGGGCTCTAAGTTAGAGGAAGTAAGGTATGTTCTATCCATCTAACTTTTTGAGTTCTTTCGTTCTAGTAGTCTAGTCAATTGCTGACTTGTCAAGAAAATTTTCCTTCATCCACCTCGAAGTTCACCCAAGCATGCAGACATTCACCAATAGCAGGCATAATAGATATACGGTATCTCCCCTCTGTCGGGGACAGGAAAGGGATAAATGATGTGGGACGCTATGCGAACTTAGACTCTATGCGATGATATGGCTAAATGGACAACTATAACCAGCAATAACACAACTATACAAGCAACGTTGGCTCGACACCTAACGTTCCCAAGAGAGAAACTATTCATGCAATAAGCAACACAAGTTCGCAATCGTCCCCAAGAGAGGGAAGCGCGTAGATCCGCACAGTTGAGAAATCGGCAAAGCCTAGCATAGGCAACTCCACACTTGTGACTCGGATGAGTCACGGGATGGTCTTGCTCTCTCACCGTGGTAGTGATGTATCAAATATATGAGCTAAGCACCTATGATCTCACAAGCAGCGACGTCAAGAAACTATACTAAATAAGCAAGTAACGCAAAGGAGGAGCAGACGCATACCTCCACGCTCGGGGCGTGGGGAAGAAGCTCGACCAAATCACACAACCACCTGGTACAAGAACTAAACAAGTACAAAGTCAAACACTGTCCACTCCTCGCAGGGAGGTAAAAGACTACACATCGATCTGGGGGTCGTGAGAAGTGGGCTGACGGGACCGTGAGTGGACAAAGAACGACAACTCCTACGTGTTGTGAACCAGTAAGGAATGGGACCAGCAGTGAGGATGACACATCACGAAGGCCGAGGAAGGTACCAACGCCCCTGGCAGCACACTGTAGTGGATGGCAGGCCTCCTGGAAGAACGTGGGGGCCGACGGCGCCGACTAGAACCTCCGGAGCAGTCACGAGCGGCGGGCAGACTGCTGGCTGATCTGTGTTGGGGCATGTGAACAGCGAGAAGAGGGGCCTGGAGTGGGGCCTTCTGGTCATCCACTGAACATGAAACTTGGCGTGGGTGCTGGTGGGGACGTCCCAGGGGCACCCATGGAAGAATAACTGCAACCGAGCACCGTGAAAGCCAGAGTGAATTTTGGAACGGACCCCTGCACATTCTGGTTCGTCTGCTGGCAGTAAGACAGAGGGTAGAAGATGGGGTAATTCTCTCATCTTAGTTGAAGTGTTTTATCATTATTTGTTCCATTTGTTTGTTACTTCCTTTTGTCTTTTAATGTATTATCATTCTTGACAAAAATTCGATAGCATCTCCCCTTGACCCGGATGCTGTGGGGTGTAAGGGATACACGCCTACAAGGAGTGGCGTAACCCGACAAGTCAAGGTGTGTGCAAAGGCAGCAACACCTTTAAGAAAACCTCGAAGAATCTGGAAGTCAGCAAGCACACAGGGCTAAAAATAGGTTGAAGGTGCACCAGGTAATGGCAGGCCGAGGTGCATCGGGTGAGAGCAGGCTGGGTGTGCCAGGCTGGACGGGCTTGGGGTGTGCCGGGTGGCGAGGATATCGAGCGCACTGGGTAAGAGAGAGTTGGCACGTGTGCCGGGCTGGAACAGGTTAGAACGTGCATCGACAGGGATAAGTCAAAGGTGTGTCGGGTGAGACGCGGGCAGTGTGTGCCGGCTAGGAATGGGCCAAGGGTGTGCCGGGATAGAACGTATTGAAGTGCGTCGGCAGGGCCAAGCCCAGGGTGCACCGGGCAAATGGGGTTCGGCGTGCATCGGGTCAAGGTGCAGGGAGTGCACCGAGTAGGGATAAATTGGAGTGTGCCTGTGGGGGAGAGGGGCAAACACACCTGGCTGAATTTGGATGAGGGGTACACCAGTAGGAGGGGGAAGTCCAAGAGCATTGAGGGGAGGAAACGGACTCAAACTGCTCAAGGGAGGGGGCAAACGGTGCTCAGAGGGGGATTTCCCTTGTTAGACCAAGTGGGAAGCTTGGGAGTAAAACCCACGGAAGGGACCTCAGAGGATGACACTGCTATAGAAACCAATGGAAGGAGACTAGCTTCATGCCATCATGCCAGTGACACTATCCATTGAGCTGGACAGACTCTGCAACGCTTTGGAGAGCAAGCAACCCAAGGAGCAAGAAAACCAAGTGGAAGAAGAAGACAAGCCATGAAGTGCATCGTAGAGTGAAGGCTTACCAGAACAACAACAAGAAAATGATACTTTCATTCACAGAGAATAGAGTGGCACAGACCATGACAAAGGTATTAGGGAAGCAGACCGAGAAGGGCCGAAAGGATATTAGGAAAGCGGGTTATAGAAGTCAAGGGACATAAGGGGAGCGGGACGCGAGAGCCGAAATGGGGAAAGTAGGCTACAAAGGCCATAGGTTGGGGGAGCAGGCTAGGAGAGCCCAAAATTGGGAAGCAGGTCACGAAGGCCAAAGGGAAGCAGGTTGTAAGAGCCAAAGTTGGGAAGCAAGCTGCAAGAGTTGAAATTAAGGAAGGCAGACTGCTAGAGCCAAAGATCGGGGGAGCAGGCTACGGGAGTCAAAATCGGGAAAGCAGACTACAGAAGCCAAAATGTTGGGGAAGCGGGCTACAAGCTAAAGTTGAGAAGCGGGCTGTGAAGAGCCGAAGTTGGGAAGTTGGCTATAAAACTCGGAGCTGAGAAGCAGGCTGCAAAGAGCCAACTTTGGGAAGCAGGCTAGGAGAGCCAAAGTGGGGGAAGCAGGCTACAAGAGCCAAATGTTGAGGAAGCAGGCTACAAAAGTCAGAGGCTGGGAAGCGGGCCGTGAAGGTCGAAATCAGGAAAGCGGGCTGCGAAAGCCAAAATTGGGAAGCAGGCGACACAGGCCAAAGTTGGGAAGCAGGCTGCAAGAGTCGAAGTTGGGAAGTAGGCTGCAAAGAGCCGAAGTTAGGAAGTAGGCTATAAAAACTGAAATTGGGAAGCAGGCTGTAAGAGCCGAAGTTGAGGAGCGGGCTGTAAAGAGTCGAAGTTGGGAAGTGGGCTATAAAAGCAGAAGTTGATAAGCAGACTGCAAAGAACCAAAGTTGGGAAGTAGGCTACAAGAGCCAAAATTGGGAAGCAGACTGCGAGAATCGAAAATAAGGAAAGCGGGCTACCGAAGTCAAGAGACATTAGGAGAGCAAGCCGTGTATGTCAACGGGCTTTGAGAGTAGGCTGTAAAACCAAGGGATCATTTAGAGGGGGGTGGTTGATGAACACCAAAGACACCTTCCTTCTTTATATTTTCGTTCATCTTTTCTCTCTTCTTTTTGTTCTCTTTTCTTCTTTTCTTCTTGTTCTTTTTTGCCCTTCCTTTCCCTCTTACTGAGAGAGCTAGGACTCAATAAAAAATATTACAATGGATGACTCAAAAAAGTAGAAAAGACAAGACTTGATAACGGCATTGATGATTGGAATGGCTCTAAACTCTTCACTCTTGTCCATCCCCATCCGAATGAGTTTCGTCATCAGAATTATGTGAAAAATAAGGGAAAACACTAGGTGAGTGAACGCTCAGTAGGAATTATATCTCAATTGCTAGCTTACTTTTAGTAAATTACATGTTACATGGATGCAGGTATAGCTATGCATGTTCGCATGAAACAACAATAGAAAGAGAGTATTACAAAGAGACGATTAGAATGAACTAACAAGATTTCCATGAGTTTCATGTACACTATATCAAGATGGTCAAGTATGTTTAAACATATCAAGTCATGTCAAGTGGATTGGCTATCATGTTATCAAGCAAGTAAATACTCGTTCCGGGCCACGCAAGTCATGCCATGTCAAGTCAAGTACAATTCAAGCATGAGTCGTGGAATGTCAATCAAGCATGTCATACACTTCGGTGTAATGCCACACCGTGATCAATAATAGCTCCCATGGGCACAAGTACTTTCGGATGCTCCTCTCCAGAGTAGATCGGGCCCTATATGCGCAAGCATCGAGTCATGTATTTTTCGACATCCACTATAGTTATAGCCAATGTAAAATTCTAAAGGAATAACCTTTGTAAGAACTTTAAGGTAGATCTTGTGGAATTAGAACTTCAAGGATAGAACTTTCATGTAAGGATGTACTACGATTAAAACTGCTCAATCATGATTTGTATTGGAAAACTGGGTGGAATTGGCTTCCTAATGGGTGCCATGATTTCTAGAATAAGTGCTCATATATACATATTGATGGGGACATCGAGGCTTGACACGTGATGATGTAGGACCCAACAGTACACCAGCAGATTATATAGCACATTTGGCATTTTATTGTCTTGTATTAGTGTTAGTTCAATCTAAATAGATTAAATTGAGTCCTGTAAGCATTAATGGGCCAGCAAAATAAAGCCCAGACGACCATTGTTGTGACTAGCTTGGTTAGTGGTCGACTCAATAAAATAAAAATACATATGATATGACTCAAATGAAAGGGAAAATAACATGAGATACATAGGTGGACTCCTTCAGGTGGTGCCGGCGATCCGAGCTAAGGAGAGCGACGTGGGATGCCCTCATCAGACCCCAAACCAACACGGCCTCTCCCATAAAGGCCCCTAGCCCAAGTGGGAGTGCCCCATTGCGGCCTTACAACTCTCCTCCCATCATCACTCCAACCAAGATCGCCCCTAGCCATCCCCTTCCACGAAGGGAGGAGAGTTCCAAGGGTCCAAGTGTAGGAGGGACAATCCCGGGTAGTGGCCAACAAAAATGCTATAGGTGCCAAGGGTTTGGGCACTTTGTAGGGCAATGCCCATCTAGAGAATTGCCTAGTCTACTTGTCGAGGAAGACACTTCCCCACCCCAAGGAGAACTTGAGGGTATGGTTGAGATCCACGAAGCTTCACTAGACTGGGAAGAAGAGTACGAGGCACAATACCATGAGTCAGGTCTAGACCACACCATGTAATCTATCAACTCCCACCTAGGAGTGATTAGATGCACCCTCACCAAACCACAAGAGAAGGACTGGTGTCGAACCTCAATCTTCCACACTTTTATTAAGATAGGGGGTCACGTGAGGAAAGTGATCCTAGATAATGGGAGTTATGTCAACATCGTGTCCCCCGACACCGTTAAACTCCTAGGCTTACCATCACTCCTCACCCTAGCCCATACCAGGTTTCTTGGATTAACAACTCCATCCCGTCTTGGATTAACAACTCCATCCTGGTCAACACTCGCTGCCTTGCGCCCCTCACCTTCTCATCCTATCATAGCCAAGTATGGTGTGATGTTATCCCCATGGAAGTAGGTAGCATCCTACTAGGAAGACCTTGGATTTATGATGTAGAAGCCACCATCTTAGGTAGGCCCAACACATGCACCTTTGAACACGAGGGTAACACTATCCGTCTTAACCCCTCCCCACCTCGTCCCTTGCCTAAGAGGGACCCGTCCTCTCAAGGCCATCACCCCACTCCACCTCACGTCTCGGAGAACCCCACCCCACCGACAGCACAATGCGACTCCAGTATTCATCGTACCCCATGATTTTTAGCACGTTTTCGGCTCTTTGCCAAGGGGGCTAGTGTGGAGCCATTGGACATTGTCGGTGCCCGCACATGCATCTTCAAGTTACAGATCAATCTACTTCCATGAGAATAAAATAACATTACAGTCAATAATGTGAATTTCAACAAGCAATTCCAAGGTAAAGTAACCAAGGTAAAGAATGCATCGAAGTATGACTATGAGAGTTCTAAGAAAGATTTAACCAAAGGTCACACCACGGAAAGAATCTGGCAGCACAATGACATGTTCTTAGATTTCCATAAGCCATTAATCTCTTGTTAACAAGTGTTTGGCTCTAGACAATCATTAGACCATCTAGGAACTTCAGAAAATCAATCCACAGGTCAAACCTTGGGTTAGAGAGGGTCAGGGATCATTCGGTTGCTCCCTAGACCATTTAAGGATTCATGCGGTTAAGAAAGAACCGCTTAATCAATACACGCGGTCTGGTCAAGACTGTTTCGGTGGGGGTCAAAGCCAGAACAAAGGCTTGACACAAAGAGACATGCATTCAAGGGCTGACCGTTTACCAATAGAGGCAGTCTCGGGCCAACTGCTAAACAAAGCTTAGCAGCCGTCTGAGGACCATTTATGACAAGAACTTCAGAAAACACCGATAGTGTAAGTGCTTTCTAGACAATTGGATTTTGAGGGTATAACCAGCTCGACGTCCTAGTGAGAATCTCATGCTCGCGGAGACTTACGAAGGCCTTGAAGCAAGATTACCTAGTCTGGTGGAAGGAATATCCAACAGAGAGGATCCCAAGTTCAAGAATATGTGCCTATAAGTGCAAAGTGTATCTAATGACTCCGTACCTGAATGCATGTCATGTACTTAAGAATAGACGCATAGATAAGAAGGGATCATGTAAAATAGTGATAAAACAAGTCTATCTATAATTTGGGGTATGAATTTAATACAAGAATATAGTGTTTTGGTACGAAACTACTTAAGCTTAAAAATAATTTGTAAGTGTATATGACATATGAAATCTTCTAAAATGGTCCAGACATCATCGAGGGCATGGTGAAGAAAGAAGAAATAGAGTTGGGGGAGTACAAGGTTGACCCTCCACAACCTCATGAAGTGCCTCTGAGAAGAGCTGCGACCAACGTGATTTCCTTGTATCAGGCATTGCCTGAAGAAATTACAGAAGCTAGCACTCAACATACTTATGAGGCCTGCTTTCTAACATAAATTAAAGAGCAACATGGATGGCAGCAAGTCTCTGCAAAGATCAAGAAGAAAACTACACCTCGCCCGAAGGGGGGGGCACATGTTCGTGGCATCACACCACGACCCATTCCTCTGGTGACAGTACCCACATGGATCGGCCCGGTGGCAGTCATCAGAGTACACACACACAACCAGAGAAGATAGACTTCGCAACCAGTGGCTAAAGAAATTAGTCCAGAGGCCCGACGGCTATAGGACTACATAAATGGGCTAGATGACTATGAACAACCCAAATTGAAGCCCTTGCTGATACAGGATCATGTCCCATGGCAAGAAATAGAGCAGCTTTTGTTGAAACAAGAAGCAGAGGTAGACAAAGCGACAGAAAAAGACGACAACTTGTTCTAGGGGCAAGTGCCAATGGGAGACAAGAAGAACAAGCAGAAGAAGAAAAAAAGAGCCTACAAGGCCAAGAGGGAGACAGTGCTCTCCTACAATACTATCTCCGCCCTCTTCATTCTATCCAATGAGGAAGACGAGAAGGAAATATGCTTTACACCCGCTGTCAGGGCAAGCCAGGATGAAGCCACGACCGCTACTCATGTGACACGGTCAGGCCGAAAATGGGGGCGCTAGTCGCCCACCAACCACAATATTATCTTTAGGGGAGAGCAGCCTTATAAGATACCTCCTCCGGAGGTCAAGGGAGTCCAAATCCCTCCTCCTTCAGGTTTATACAATTAGAGTGGGGGAAACATTGCCGCCCCTTCCTTCCTTGAATTCCTGATGATGTCAAAGGGTAAGCAGCCATGTCAAGATGCCAGCCCTGCAGCCGTGGGCACTCACCCGTAGCTTCAGCAACCTTTTGGTGCCCACGATGAAGACAAGACCCGCCCGGCGCCCTACGGTAACCAGCTTACTCACCGTCTCTCTCGGGTGCACCACACCAGTGCTCCTAGTGGGCCGACACACGCGCGCCGTGGAAGCTACGACTAGTGGGTGGGTCATCGGAAGCACAGACCCTCAAGTCACGGAAACCGACTCCGAAGTAAATGAGTACAAGCATCGCTCCTCGTATGACACCGACTCATAGTGATGCAAGCCGAAGACACCACCTCTCGGGACCCCTCACGGCGCCCCACACCTAGTCCCCACATGATACCCAGCATCAGTCAGATCACAGGCCAACACATGGATCGAGGTCCGCTCACCCGGGACTCGAATCGGCACGAAAAACCACCGGCTAGGCCTCAGACAATGAACTGTCCATCATTGGCCACTCACGGATGCACGTCTGACTCACAGTCGTGCGGGGGAGAATGGACGGTCCCACTTGGACGTCCGCTACTCCCGACAGAAAATAGACCATAACACGCCAGCCCAGGTGCGTTATAGTGCTTAACAGACCAACAGGGGTGCGTTAACCCTCATGTCACGAAAACGGGCATAACGCACTCCTCTAGGGGCGTTATGCACATAACGGACCACCCATGGTGCGTTATGTCACGGAGCAAGACACGCCATAATGCACTCCTCAAGGGGCGTTATGGACCTTAATGGACCAACCCTGGCGCGTTAAGTGGAGGGCAAGGGCGTTGAGCATAACACACCCTCCCTGGGACGTTAAAGTACATAACGGGCCTTCTCGGGCGCGTTATGTGACCAGGCCCCCAACGGTCCAATCCAACGGTCAGAAACCATAACGCACCAGCCCTGGGACGTTATGACTGACATAGCGGTCAGTCGTGTGACCATTATGCCCTCAAAACCGAGACACGAAACATACGAAGCATAACGCACCTGCCTAGACAAGTTATGCACATAGCGGTCTCTGGTACGATCGCTATGACGGTCCGACAGCGAAAATGACGAACATAATCTAAAAACGCCAACCACGCCCCCGTACCTCCACCGGAGAGGGGGAAATCAAGGGGGAAGCTCCCCAATGGCCCTAGGCATGATTCTACCAAAAGAGTACAAGAGAGTATATATAGGGTAAGGGGAAACCATAATTTATTAACAAAAGAAATCTTAATTAACTTGGTAACTCTATCCCAAATAGGAAAGGTGGGGAGGGGAATCCAACTAGGCTAGAGATTTAGGAAAGGAACCCAAAACCTAGCTCCAAGAGGAGGGAGGTGGGGTGCACCCTCATCCTAGCACAAAGGAGACTAGGAGAGAGAGGGTGTGCAGCCCAATGCTCGGCTCAGCCATTGAGCGGCCAACCCAGCCCACCTCTTGGGCCTTATGCAACAACTGTGGCCCAATTTCCAATATCCAACTCTCTAAGCACATATATGACCCAATTAAGTCCAAATGGCCTCTAAAAGGCCTACAAAGACTCTAGAGGGAAAGAAATAATATAATCCTAACTCATGACTAGAACTCCAAGCTATCTCCTAGCCACAGTGATGCCTACATAGCCCAAGTCACACTACACATCCTATAATGTCATCCTGTCAAGTAGCATCGATCTCTAACTCGGGTGTCCTCACCAATGCTCCCCAGATTGGAAGAACTCGACCCCGATGAGTAGGGGTCTCCATTGCTTAGGTACCACTCCAGTAAATCCTCTCTAGCTTCGCCCAGGTGATCCATGTGTCGTCAGATGCTGGCTATCCCCTCCACCGCACTAGGTAGCGCTGCTATGCTCCACTCCTAGTAGTCGTCACCTACTCATCCAATATATGCTCTATCTGCTCACGCTCTTGAGATAACGAGGCTGGAAGTGGACTTTCGGAGGTGGGGTCACTCACAAGGGGATGAGATGGCCCAAATGGCTCACTGGGAATGACTACCAGGTCACTATAAGCAACTAGATCCGAGACATTGAAAGTGGAGCTGATCCCATAATCCTCTAGCAAGTCTACAATGTATGCGTTAGACCCAACTTGCCTCAACACTCGAAAGGGGCCAGCACCATGAGCTTGTAATTTCTTCACGGTTCAAGAGGGAAATCGTTCAGGTCTAACCCTGATCATGACATACACTCCCTTCTGGAACTCAGGGTGGTGCCTATGAGTATCAGCCAAATCCTTGTATCATGCATTGCTAGTCTCTATATGACGACGGATGCCATCGTGCAAACTCCTAATATGTTTGGCAAATGACTCATCCAACTGTCACACTCTAGCATGCACGGGTAGGGGAACAAGATCCACCAGCTTCCTAGGCCTACGACACATAACAATCTCGAATGGACTCATGCTTGTGTACCTATTGATAGAATCATTAAGTGCAAACTCAGCTAGTGGTAACACTAGGTCCTAGTCCCCTATATAATCCCTCACCAAACACCTCAATAAATCTCCCAGACTCCTATTGACTATCTCTGTCTAACCATCAATCTGGGGATGATACGTAGTGGAGAACTTGAGGTGTGCACCTAGCATATGCCACAATGTCTTCCAAAAGTAACTAGTGAACTTGACGTCCCATTCAGACACTACGGTCTGAGGCAACCCAAACCTACTCACCACATGTGATAGAAATAGGCAGGTGACTCTCGAGGCATCTGAGGTCTTCAAATAGGGAATAAAGAGGGTCATTTCAAAAAATCTATCCACAACTACAAAGATAGAGTCATGCTTCCGGGCGGTGCGTGGTAGTCCCAAAACAAAGTCCATGCTAATGTCCTGCCATGGAGCATCAAGGACAGGTAGAGGTGTATAGAGACCAGAACTTTGCTTCCTCATCTTGGCCATAGCATAAGTACAGCACTGGGCCACCATATGAGCAACATCGCGCTTCAAGCTCGGCCAATAGAAATGGTACTCTACAGTCTCAAGGGTCTTGTTCTGACCAAAGTGGCCGGCTAGACCTCCTGCATGAAGTTCCCATACCAGAAAATCTCAGACGGAAGTCCGGTGAACACAAAGCCTATCTCCTCGAAGAAGGTATCCCTCCTGAAGCATGTACTCACTATAGTCTCTCAAAGGGTTTGCCAGGAGAGTGGCAAAGATCTGACCAAAGTCAGGACAATCTGCATAAGAGTCTTTCATCTTCTTGAGGCCTATGACCTCGACACTCATGGTGGACAATAGACATGCACGCTGACTTAAAGCATCAACAACCTTATTCTCTACTCTGGCCTTGTGCTTGAGCACAAAGGTGAATTCTTGGAGGTACTCCACCCACCTACTGTGACACACGTTCAACTTTTTTTGAGCAATGGATGAATTTAAGAGCTTCATCATCGGAATACAATACAAACTCCTAATGTAACAAATAGTACCTCCAATGCCTCAAAGCCTAAAAAATTACATAAAACTCCTTGTCATATGTGAAATATCACAGTTTGGCGTTACTTAATTTCTCACTAAAAAAGGCAATGGGGTGGGCCTCCCGACTTAAAATCCCACCTATACCGACACCAGACACATCACACGCGACCTCAAACACCTTCATGAAGTCTAGCAATCGAAGAATAGGTGCATAGTTCATACACTCCTTAATGTCCCTAAAGGCAGCAGCGGCGGCCTTCGTCCAAACAAATGTGCCCTTTTGAATACAGTCCGTAATTGGGGAAGTTATGGAACTAAATCCGCGGGTGAAATGATGATAGGATGTCACAAGGCCATGAAAGTTGCTAACATCGTGGAGCGTGTGGGGCTCTGGCCATTCAACAATGGCTGAAATCTTCTCCAGATCGGTGGAGACCCCCTCACTAGATACAATAAAACTCAAGAAGGTAACATGAGAAGTATTGAAAGCATACTTCTTTGGGTTGGCATACAACTACTCTCGCCTCAAGATCAGACAAACTTACCTCAAATGATCCATGCGTTCTTCCCCAGTGCTGTTGTAAATGAGTATGTCATTAAAGTACACCACAACAAAGACTCTAATAAGAGGTCGAAGGACCTGGGTCATGAGCCGCATAAAGGTGCTAGGGGTGTTGGTCAAGCCAAAAGGCATAACCAACCACTCGTATAAATCATCCTTGGTTTTGAAGGCAGTCTTCCACTCATCTCCAGGCCTAATCCTCACTTGGTGATAGCCACTCTTAAGGTCTATGGTGCGGACACCCGAGCACTTGACCGGTCCGTGTCGGTGAGCCACCGGTACCGTACGCGGAGCACCACGCGAGCCACGGCAAATTTCATTTGGCTCGGAGACAGCCTGAAGACGCCCCCATGAGTCTCGTTATTTATGGCATTTATTTAGACTTTATTTGTGTGCTATGTGTATTTATTTCATTGTGTGTCATTCTTCCTTAAGGCCTCCATCTTTTCTACCATTGCCTTAACCCACCTTGGATCCTTCATAGCTTCCGAAAAACAGGAAGGAACAGTAGTGTTGGAAATGGATGAAAGGTAGGTCTGGTATGCTGGAGAAAATTTTGAGTAGCACAAGTAGTTTGAAATTGGGTGCTTGGTACACTCTCTCACACCTTTCCTGCAGGCAATAGGTTGATCAAGGCCAGTGAGAGTCACTTGATTTTCGGTTTCAGAAGTGACATCAGGGACAACAGGAGATGAGGGCCCGACATTCTCATCAGAGTGGTCATCAGTAGGAGTCTTTTCCTCAGGCTATTCAGCCTCCCCTCTTGGTCTTATGGAGTAGACTTTTCCAAACCTTGTCTTTTCCTTAGAATTGGTTCCTTCAACAGTCTTGAAGCCATCCTCGGCATTGGGATCTTGGACATCTCGGATAGGAGAGAATGAGGAACCCAGAGTGTCAACAGAACTATGACAAGGAATAAGGTAGGGGTCCACTGTAATCTCCCCCTCAGGCAGATCCGAGGAGAAGTATGACTGTGACTCAAAAACGGTAACATCTCTTTGATAATAAACTTTCCTTGTCACAGGGTCAGCACACTTATACCCTTTTTGGGTAGGGGAATAACCAAGAAAAACTCCCCTCACAGTTTTGGGATCAAGTTTAGAGTGGGCAGGACCCAAGACATGGATGAAACACAAGCACCCAAATACTCGAGGAGTCCAGGGAAAGATTGGGTGATCTGGGTGTAAGACAGTCACAGGAATACGAAACCCTAGGGTTCTGGATGGCATCCGATTAATGACATATGCTGCTGTGAGGACAGCATCTGCCCAGTATTGTTTGGGGGTCTTGTGCTGAAACATGAAGGCCCGAGCAGTCTCCATTAGGTGCCTATTTTTCCTCTCTGCCACTCCATTTTGTTGTGGAGTATACGGGCAAGAGGATTCATGAACCATTCATTCATCTTGTATGAACATATTCAGACTTTTTGTAAAATATTCTTTTGCATTATCAGACCTAAAGGTCTTGATTTTTTTGTCAAATTGACGATCCTCGAAAAACACGTAACTCGTCTGTCACGCTACGACGTCTAGAAACAAATTATTATTTCTTATTGGGGATCCGAAGACCCGATACCCAAAAAAAATCATTTTATTTATAAAATGTGATCCGAGATCAACAAAACCGCTCCAAACATGGATGGTAGTTTCGGCCGAAACCGAAACATTTCGGACTGAAACGATCCGACACTACCTGGTCGAAACCGGGCCAAAACCAAAACCCTGCACTTTGGCAAAGAATAATAATTTAATTAGTTTCGGACCCGGCCAAAACTGGTACCAAAACTGGTACTGCCATCCTTGGCTCCAAAACCTGCGGATACTCGATCCAAAAATCTGGGTCATGACAGTTCGGGTTAGCCTTGGTGATGGAGAGAGGTGTTTGTTTTGGCAAGACAGGTGGTGTGGAGACTTCACAGTAGCAAAGGCCTTTTCGTCGTCGTATGCTATTGCAACTGCACCGGGAGTTTTCATAGCTCAATCCTTTGATGTGCAACTAGCTGACGATATTTAAGCACCCACTTTCAGGAGGAATCTCACCGTTGGGGAGATGGACAACTTGAAACATCTCTTGCTTTCCTCCTAGACCTCAGTCCAGACAATAGCAGGGCAAACAAATGGATTTGGAGATGGGAGAGCAAGGGAGGATTCTCAATCAGGTCTACCTACTCTCTCATTTCGGATGGGGGAGTGCGCCACTCCTTAGCACCTCAGGTTTGGGTTCCCAAGAGCTCACTCAAGGTGAAGCTGTTAGTTTGGAAGATCTCCTATGGTCAACTTCCCACTTATGACAGGATAGCACCTTTCCTTCAGCATATATCTACCTTATGCTGCTTGTGCGGGGAAATGGCGGAGGATCTAAATCATTTGTTCATAAGTTGCCCCTTTATGAAGGGTGCATGGACGAGGAATGGCTAGAGATTCCATCAGCCTCTTGACCATTTTGTGGGCGTGCATCAACTCTTCCTCATGGAGCACAGAAGGTGGAACCTTAAGCGCGACATCATCATCTGGTGGCTTATCCTCCATGTCACTCTATGGGCCTTGTGGAGATTGGCCTGAAAGATTAGTGGAAGCTCTATGGGCTTATCGCACCTCCGTTCGTACTCCCATGGCACAAACCCCCTATGCTCTTACTTACGGGATGGAGGCGGTGCTCCCATATGATATTTTGATCCCTTCCCTAAGGGTACAGCTCAATAAGGATCTCAATCTCGATGAACGTCGAGAGTCGTTGCTCGTCCAGCTGGAACTCTTAGATGAGAAGAGGCTTGACGCGGCTGATCACGTGTCTGCTTATCAAAAGAGAGTTTCACATTATTTTCAAAAGAAGATAATTGAATGTAAATTCCAAGTAGGTGATATGGTTTTGAAATGTAAATTCATTAGGTTAGCAGGTCCTAGGTCTAAATTACAACCTAATTGGGAAGGGCTATTTGTCGTTGGAGAGGCTTATCCTGGGAATGCATACTGCCTAGTTAATGCAGAAGGTGAGGAGCTGGCTCACGCTTGGAATGGGTTGTATCTTAAACATTTTTTCCCTTAGAGTTAAACCAGTGCCACCCCGGTAGCAAGGTGTCTTTCTTTTCGCCACAAAAGAGGATCCCGAGCACGGCAATCACACACTACACGACAGCTCTGGTTAGGTTTTTCCTCTACTAAGTGACATCATCTCTCCTTTGGCCATGCCTAGGGGAAGTAAAGGTCCCTGCTTTTCTCTCTTCGGCCAAGCATAAGTGTAAGGAGTGAATAAGGGGGATATGACCAATCTAGACACCCTGACGATAGGAGGTCTCAAATAGGGGTAGTCCGTTATGACCTGATTCCACAAAAGAAATACGAAAAAGAAAAATCAAGTCAAAAGCGAAGAGCAAACCAAGGCAAAAGCCACCACTTCTCTCAAAAAACATGAGCTCCAATGTCAAATGCTCTAAAAATCGAATTAAACTAGGCATGGAGAGAGTGACAGTGCAGTTTTCCCGCAAGACGTTATGAGCTCGGTCGTATGCGTGCCTAGGAAGGATGAGGGTTTGATGATGGACACAAAGTCCCGGCGCAACAGACTGAATCTCCGAAGGGTTGTCATGAGAGGGACTCGAGCCCTAAAAGCTTCTATCCCCGGTATACCCGAGTTAGACGGTGAGTAGGCTAGTTACCGTAGGGCCCCCGCGTACCGTCGAGTCCAGACCGATGAGGAAAATACCAGCTAGAGGACAGGCCTAAGGCGTATGGTCTGAGTGTGCATACGAGACTGAGGGTTCAGACCCGTGCTGATGAGCACGACCTCAGCTAGTCATTATTTGTGGTACTTCTGGTTACTTGGTGTGTCTGAGTCTCGCGCCCGGGGCGTTATAGCTAGACACTTGTGACGCGATGTAAGATGTCAGGGGATGCATCCGGTCGTTCTTCTAGTGGGTGGTGCTCTCGTCACGTGACGTGAGTTGTCGTGTCTCGGGTTTCCGTTTCTCATCTGCAAGATGGGATTTTGGGTGTTATTTTCGAGAGCGTTCCTGTAGCCGAGGTCTGGGATTTCCGGTGAGTGTCACTGAGAGATTTCTCTAGACGGCGTAGAGTTCACGACAGTGAGGTCGTGACTGTGTTTTCGGACCGTGTGGTTTTAGCTCAGGCCCTGCTATGAGGGCAGGTTTCCGCAACCAAGGCGTCGCGTCATTTTCCTGGTAGCGTGGCTAGGACGGTTCGTGTCTGGTTGTCCCCAGACCGTGGGATCGGGATGTAGGGTGCGTGACTTAGTTGTCCCCCGACGGGAGACTGGGTCATGTTTTCTAGTACGGTAGGAGTAGCTGTAGTGCCGAGTTTTGACCGGCCACCGATTTGCTGTTCCTGCCGTTACTGTTGTTTCTTCTATGGCTAGCGTAGCTTTCCTTTCCACCGTTGCTTTCTCGGTTGGGGTTCCGCAGGATCCCCACTGAGTCAGTGATAGGAGGCTCACCCCCGATTTTCAGGTGTGACGGTTCTTCCTCGAGCTTCGAGGGAGCCGCGCGGAGGTTCCTAGTTGCCAGTCTGTCGGGCCGAGTGTTCACTTGGCGTGTGATACGTTTTACTGCTTTAGACTATACTTTCTGTTAGACTGGACTTTGTTGTAGTTAGATTATTTATTTCTGTTATTATATCTATTGTCCTGCTTTATTTCTTATTTCTATGTACACCACACCTATCCTTTTATCCAAATGCCTCTGGTTTAACCTGCTAATCACAAAATCCTTGGACAGAGCCAATCTTTGCGCCAGGCAAGCTTTAATCTCTGGGAAAGTAGGTCTGCCGTAAGAGCACTTCGCGACGATAGCATGAGAGAGGTTGGCGAAGGACGCCTGAATATCTACCTGAGAGAAAAACACCGCCGGCTCCCCCTGATCTGTGAAGCCCGGTTCTTTCACGTGGATCGTGACCTTCACAATAGTATGCCATGAAAGAAGAGTTTGCGCGTAAGATCGTCGAGGTCCCGCAGCTGCCATCCACGGCGATCCCCCTGTAGGGCCTCCATCAGCAATAATGGAGGGGGGAGGGTGGGTCACCCCCCTCAACAGGCATCGCCACCAAAACCCTACCGCCGGCACGTCTTCCCCCGTCCCCAAAACCCTACCGCAAGCAGTGGAAGAGAGGGATTCTTTACCGATACATAATCTCTGTAACTAGATCCATAGGAAAACACATAGTTTGTAAAGCTTCTCATTTCCAATCCACTTACTTGATGGCTCTGAAAAAACTATATGTTGTAGATCTGTGAGTCCTCTTTCCAACGGTACCAACCACGCCTTGATCCGCCTCCGAATCTGAGCACAAAAACTCCGGTCGTGGAGGTGCGCAAATCTGTTCCGTGAACAGACCAACAGAAGTAGTAACAAAAGAATTCCCAATTAATTATCTCTGCTAAGTTTCAAGGACCACCGCTTCAGGGAGTCGATTAGGGACGTCCAGCCAATGTTCCAGCCAAGGGTGCCTTCAGAAGACTCAAGGAGGAGGACGTTCCTTTGGAAGCTGTTGCTTGTTGTTCTGCAACTCAGAACCGAGTCAACACAGCACCGAGTCGGCACAGTACCGAGTCAGACCAGCAGCCCGAGTTCGCCCCGAGAGCCCTTCCGGCTTGCTGCCCGTCAACCCATGATCGATCCTCTTGGGCCCCACTTGTACCCCTTTACCTCCCTACGTGGAGTGAGTAATTTAAATCACTGCTGTAATTGTTAATTATTTTAATCGGGAGTTACCGTACTTCACCGGGGTCGTCTTCCCCACGCTACAGAAGCAATCCGAAACTCCTCCAAAAGGATCCGAACAACCTAACAAAGGTCCGCCAAGACCCAATAGAGATCCGACAAGAATCCAAGATGTTACAATGGCGGTCTAATAAAGGCACACCACGCAGATGTGACGGTCGAGGAATGAGCCGTCACAGACACCGCCCTACTATAGAACCAAAGATAGACTGACACACGGACAAACACAGAACAGAACCGGCCATCATGGCCAATAGGACTGTAACGACCTACTATAGGCACGTTACATGCTCTGACGCACCCAGATTGGGCCGTCAGGGCGAACAGGCCTAAAACATAACTCGGATGAATGGCATGTAATGACCCAATGTGGACGTGTTACAGCACCCTGGCACATGGGGGTTGGGCCGTTAGAGCAAACCGACATAGCCAGTCAAACTCAGTCAAACATGCTATGACGGTCCAAAGAAGACACGCCACAATACTCTGACACACAAGGAGTGGTCCGTCAGAGCCAACCGATCAACACGATCTTCGAGAAATGACCAGGCTGTGACGCTCCACCATAGGCACGTCAGGATCGTGTGACGCTCCAGGATTAGACCCTCACACTGAACCAGCCTCAAAGAACTCGAAACGACAACGGCTGTGGCGGTCTATCGTAGGGGTGTCAGTGACCTCTAACGGTCACTGAAACGACCGCTACACCGTCACGGCGAGAAGAACAGTGGAATGGCCAAATCGGCCCGTTCCACACCCCATTCATGCCGAAGCGCAGGGGAAACAAATCCACACGATGAAAAATAACATCCAGATGCCAAAAAGGCCGCATGCACGCATCCGATCGCAAGAAATGGGCGATTCTGATGAATTGACCCAAATTGGGTCACTGAGGTTTCCAGACTCCTACCGGCCCCGAATGACCACCAATTGACACGAAACTGGCGGGTACGAGGTCCTGACATCCCGACGGTCATTTTGACAGTAATTATACTGCAAACTGTCACCATTTTTCGGCGAACCTTACAAACCCCAAAAATAGTGATTTTGCCTAAACTGGCCCGATCTCACCCGATCGAGCACCAAACCAACGTCCAGGTGGGTGGACGCCAATTCTCAAAAGGCCAGAACCTAATCAATTCTTTACTACTTTCAAAAACACCTAAGCAACAAGTTCACTAATTAGACAACCAAGTGGGGAATGTGCATGTGGTGCATAAAAAGGGATAAGAAAAGAATAATGTGTTACATGGAGCACCAAAGGAGGGGCGCACGTGGGTGCCAACAGGAAGGATAATAAAATAAAAGACAATAGTGTCCCACCGTGATCGCCAATTTGTGAATGTGTCACTTAGTGTGCATGTGAAAAATAGTTGAGCATGTGTGTTGATTCTAGAGGAAAGAAAAGGGGAGCACGTGGTGCTCGATTGGAACGTGATCGCCAGAGGAAATATCCTCAATACCAATGAAAATAGTGATTGCAGGAAAATACCTGATGAAGTGGGTGTGTATGTTCTACTTCCTCCTTCAACCGGCCAGCCAGCCAAAGAGGGTTTTTGCTTTTGATTGCCCTGAAATAAGCACAGAAAAAGGCAAGAAAGCAATGAATTAGACACAGGTCGTGTAGTATCAACTCTTAATAAGAATGAACGTATGCATATGAAGAGTGGACACACCTTATGTGTTTTTAAACCCCTTAAGTGTAAGTGTGGGAATATGAATGTGATGCAGTGATGTGCAAAGAGATCTAGCGAAGGCTAGATGCAACGTGTTTGAACAATGGAATGATGGAATGATGCAGTATGCAAACTAAATAAATGAAAGAAAGGAGATCAGGGGAAGAAACAAAGGGAGGTCCTCCACTTGACGACACTGTAGAAGAAGAAGAAGAACAGAAAGAATCCTCCTCGATGGAACAATCAACAGAGACAGCTCAGCAGAAAGCCCTTCCCTCTGTGTGTTTCTGTGCTCTGTATCTCTCTCCTTCCTTTTTCTCCCCTCTTCTTCTTCTCTCTCTTTTTCTCTTCTCACGTGGGCACAAAATAGTACCAAATTTATAGGAGAGGAATCCTAGCTCAGGAAGAATTCCAAGCGAGGAAGGGGATAAACTTCCCCAAGAAGCGGAAGGATCAAAACTGGCAATGAACAACTAGGGTCGGAACGCACCGATCGCAACGGTACCACTCACGCCTGGGTGAATGACCACGTTCGCCCGCAACGGCGTGCCGAAGGTGTCGCTGGAAATCGGGTCGAAAATCGAAAAATACGTGGGAAAAGTCGCGGAACGCCTTTGGGCCTCCGAAACAACTCCGGATCGCGCTGTTCCGAACACGGAAGACGTCCAGGACACAATTCCAGACACAACGAGGCCAGGCACTCCGAGAAAATAGATCTGAGACCCGAACACAGGATCCAATAAGACCCAATAAGGATCTGGGGCATTACAGAAGCCCTCAACCGCCCAATGCCCCGCCAACACGCTGCCCGTCAACCCATGATCGATGCTCCTAAACTACTGTTGTGGCCTTTTACCTCCCTACGTGGAGTGGGGCATAATTTCCATGTTGTAATTAACCATATTTATTGTACCGGGAGTTACGAATCTTGGCTAGGAAGGTCTTCCCCACGCCCCGAGCGTGGAGATACATTTCCGCCACTCTATTGGTCACATTTGCTTATTTCGTATATGTATTTCTTTGTCGCTGCTTGAGTGATAGGATAACTAGCTCATTCTATTTTTATCACCACTATGAGAGTGAGTGAGTGTGACCCATCTCGTGACTCGATCCGAGCACGAGAGAGAGCCGAATACCCATGACTCATTGTCAGTTTCTCAACCGCGCAGATCCTTATGCTTCTCTTGCTAGGGACGATTAGTGAGCTTGCTTAGAGTCTCAGGTTCGCATCCAAATTGGTACTGAGTCCACATCCTATCCCGCATTAGAATGCTATACCTTCCGTGAGGGATCCTAGATCTCACATCTGCCTCGTACATGGTAGATGGTATTTCATCTTTGCTCAAATGATAAGTGGTGGAATCAATTGAGCTCTGTCTATCTGAAGTTGATTACAAATTCTCCTTCTCTAGCTGCATAGGTTGACTAAGCATTTGAATGTGAGCTGTAATAGCATATATATTTAGAGCCTTTCTATTTTAATTCTGCATAAATTTAGATTGAGAGTTTTAAATTAGGCAAAAATTTTAATTGGGATTCATTCACCAATAACCCAACAGTCCTTAAGTCACGAGACTCGGGTCAAGATTATGTACGTGACGAAACAACACTGTCAATCTGGTCTAATCCTTAGATCTGAAATCATAGTGACATGATTCTCAAGGCAACTCACAAGCCGCCGAGTGGGTCTCTCATCCACGGGACGCATGAAAAACTTCCAACCCCAATCTGATCAACTGGACTCACAGTCCAAGGCCATACACATAGCCCACTCGAAAATCACCTTCCGAAGAAACCCACGGCATGCGGGGAAGGCCCACCACACTCGTACTGACTCACAGCGACTCGATCTAATGCAAACACGAAAGCTCAGAACACACACGGGGTCACCCGGACCCCCAAGACCCACAACATGCTAATCGAGGTAACACGGTACCTCCAGACACCCAAAACACAGTCACGGTCCCCACGGGGTGTTTGGGACACTCACGGGGTCACAGGTCAGTCATTGGGTCTCAATCGGATCGACCTTAGACCAACACAACATGAACGATCATGACTGGCACGATAAACCAACTAGCGGTCCTCTCTGGAAAGTTAGGGTGCTTGGCGGTCTCCTCTGGACCGCAAGGCCCGACTTAGCGGTCCAGCCAGGACCACAAGGGTCAAAGACAAACCAACCCCAAGCGGTCACTCCCGGACCTCCAAGCAGAGTGGCGGTCCTCCAGTCGCAAGGCCGCTACCCCACTGACCTCACAACGACTCCAACCGAAAAATAGTCACCCCCGGACCACAAGACACCACCTAGCGGTCTCCACCCGACTGCTAAGCTCCCCTGGCGGTCCATCATGCGACCGCAAGGCTCAAACTGACATACAGGGGACCCTAGCGGTCTCCACATGATCGCTTCACGCCCTAGCAGTCCCTGGAAGGACCGCTAGGCCGTCCCGAGCGCCAAATCGGCGCACAACTTGGAAAAATCCATTCCATGCCTCGTTCACTCCCGTGTGAAGGGGAAAACAATGGGAAACTAGTACCCAACCTCTCTAGCACCGAGAGGACCCATTTAAACCCCAAAAATACGATCAAATCACTAGATCCGGCCAATACCCTGAGGCTTGATGTCGTTCCTGCTATTACATGCACTACGCTCCACGCAGGGAGGGGGGGCTCACAGGGAGGGGAACAAATGTTACATTCACTACCCTCGTGCAAGAGGGGGGATCGCGGGGAGGGGTAAGCAACAGTTGCCCGTACGCCGGGCTTGGGCGTCCACTCATGACGCAGCCAACTCCTGGATGAAGACCAAAGGATGCTGACGGACGCCTGGAAGTTGGGCGTCGAGCTGACGGCGCTGGATGGGGGCGGTGGCTGCTGCAGCAGGTTAGTGTAGTTCTGCTCGGCTGGACTGGTCGGCGCAGATGTGGTCCGACGGCCGGTACGGGCGCTGCAGAACTCCAATCATGGCAGGACTAGGTCGGGGACGTTGCTGATTGGGAGTTCTACGAGCCCTCCGAAGGGGGTGGCTGTCCGATCACCTCGCTGGGCGTGGTCGCAGGGAGAGCCGGCGTTGGGTTTCTGGGTGAACAACAGGATAGGACGTTAAAGAACAGGGCAGAACTCCTAGTGCTGAAATCAGAACGTGACAAAACCACTTGCGTTGGTTTTTTTACATCGAGGGATGAAACTTTGATGAAGACATCATGAACTGAAAAGGACAGGAAGAAGGGGTGTCGGGGCTGACTTGACAGAAGTTCATCCTGGGTGAATAGGGGCTCCAGGTCTGGTGCGCCTGTGGGAGATCGGACGCCACGGACAGAGACGATGCCAAAAGCAGGTGGGACCACCTCGGACGCGTCGGTGCTTCGGACAAACAGAACTCTCGTGAAGAGATCTCTGGCTGAATCTTGCCGGGGAGGGCTGTGGAGCTACTACCAGATGGGACTCAGGTTCTGGCCCGAGCTTGGTGCAGTATCACGAGAACGGGCGGTGCGTGCAGTGCCGAGGTCGGATCACCGCGGGATAACTTCTGGAAAGAAGCTAACTTGATGATGTTCGACTCCACAGAAGGAAGCTTTGGCTGGTTTTCACCGTGGATGACGGGGCAGTCTCTGCAAGCTCAACCTCTGCTGCAGGTGGGTTGCAGAGGACAGCAGCAAGGCCTTCTCGATCCACGGGACAACTTCTTTGAGTCAAACACTCTCATATTCACATGAAACATTGTCACATTGCATTTGGTCATCATCAAAATCCCTTAAGGCAAAGTTACGCACGGGGTTCAATAGTGATGATGTCACGAGGAACACCGAACCTAGAGAGGATGTTGTGCTTGATGAATTTCACCACCGTTGATGCCTTGACTTCTGTGAATGCCTCAGCTTCCCCCCACTTTGTGAAATACTCCGTAGCAATGAGTATGAAGGATTTTCTTCAGATTTCTCCGGTTCTATCCTCCAGGGGACCGACCACATCGAATGCCCACATGGCGAAGGGCCAGGGAGCTATGAGAGGATGGAGTGAGGACGAAGGAGCGTGGACCTTGTCCGCATGGAGTTGGCATTTGGTGTAATGACAGATATAATGGGCACAGTCCCCGTGCATGGTAGGCCAATAGTATTGCCAAAGGAGTTTCTGAGCAAGCATGCCACCATTTACATGGCCACCACATTCACTAGAGTTCGCAGCTTCGACAACTGCATGGGATTTAGTTTCATCGAGGCAGCAGAGATAAACTCCACTAAGAGATTTGCGATGCAAGAGACCACCTATGATGGCAAAGCATTCCGCGACTCGGCGAATAGCCCACCGATCGGGGGCGGTAGCATAATCAGGAAAGGAGCCATCTCGGAGATAGTTTTTGATGTCGAAGAACCAAGGATTGTCATCCTCGAGGTCGACTTCAGGCTCGTGAGAGATGACATGGACTTGAGGAGAGGACTCAGAGAACTGTTGGAACCAAGGATATGAGTGTGAAGGGATGTGCATTCTTTGCACTATGACAATAGCTGACGGCTTTTCACCAGGAATTAGGAGAGAAGATGCTAGAATGCCAGAGCATCAGCTAGAATGTTCTGAGCCCTAGGGGTGTGCACTAGGGTGAGCTTCCTAAACTGTCGGACTACCCTGCCAACCAAGTCTTGGTAGGGCTTTAGTTTCAGGTCCTGGGTTTGGTACTTGCTGAGGGATTGCCAGAGTATAAGCTGGGAATCTCCGATGATCTGGAGCTCCTTAACTCCTAGCGCTAATGCCATTTTTATGTCCATGAGGAGCGCCTCATATTCTGCCATGTTATTTGTGGTAGGGAAGGTTAATTGACAAGCACGGGGAATGATAATACCTTCCGAGGATTAGAGAACGACTCTAATTCCACAACTCTTGGAATTAAGTGCACCGTCAAAGTAAAGAATCCACGAAGGTTCACCATCTATGATGGCTCCTAACTCTTCGTTCAGAAAACTCTCATCGACAGGGGAGAACATAGGGAGTGGATGATGGGCAAGGTGCTTGGAGATGGCGTGCCCCTTGACTACCTTCTGACTAACGTAGGTGATGTCAAATTGATTGAGAAAACTTTGCCATCTCACCAGACGATCAGTTAGTGCGGGCTTCTCTAACAAGTATTTAACTAGGTTCATCCACGCTAAGAGCTTTACTTCATGTGCCAAGAAATAATGTTTTAGCTTTTGGGCGACCCAGACGATGGCTGGGCAAGTCTTTTCCATGGTAGTGTACTTCTGCTCAGCTTCATTGAATAATTTGGATAGATAATAGACCGCGCGTTCCCTCTTGGCATCATCGTATTGGGCCAATACCACTCCAACAGATTCTTCCATGGTGGATACATAGAGCAGAAGAGGCTGACCTGGGTCTGGGGGTGCCAGAATAGGAGGATTTAAAAGATAGCTCTTCAGATCATCAAAGACCTTTTGACATTTATCATTCCAATCAAATTTAGCCTCTCATTAACAGGTCATAGAAGGGCTTGCATCGCTGAGAGTGGTGAGATATAAATCTCTTAATGAATTGCAAATGCCTGATTAGACCACAGACCACCCTAATGTTCTTAGGACGAGGCATTTCGGTGATAGCCTGGGCTTTGTTAGGGTCGATCTCAATCACTCTTTTGCTGATTATGAACCCTAAAAGCTTACCTGAAGATACCCCGAATACATATTTCTTGGGGTTCATCTTAAGTTGGTGCTCCCGAGACCGTTGGAGAACTGCCCGAAGGATTTTTGCAAGACCACTTGTCACGCCCAGAGCTTTTAATACAGTGGAAGGAATTTCGAGAATGTAAATAGCCGATATGGTAAGCCTCTCGCAAGTAAGAAAATCAGAGTGCAATACAATCACACAAAATAATTACACAAGTAATTTCTCAAAATTCTATCTTAATTTCATAATAAAAATAACCAAAAAGTACATAATATTCATGACTTCTGACTTCCTTACATCATAAGACTCAAGATAATAGAAAATTACAATATGACTCGACTAGACTCTTGACGACTAAGGCTTCTCTCGATCCATCAGACCATTAATCACTCTCGGACCTGCTACTTTCACAATCCGAATCTGACCTGCTAGTATTTTCTGAAAACGTTAAAAAGTAGGGTAATGAGCACACTTGCCCAGTAGGTATCTTCGCATCAACATGGAGGCATGTTTTAAGTAATTATATTTTTACTCTAGAAAATAAGGTAATGGAAAATGTGATAAAACACGTGAAATAACCATAGTAACAACAACAAATAACTATAGATATTGGAACAAGTGGATGAATAACAACGTATGATCATGCAAGATATAAGGTAAAGTGGCCTTTCAATAACAAGAATGTACTTCATAACCATAGAGGATATGCACTAGAAAGTCATGAACAAGAAAGGACTAGCAAGCATGTAAATTTATCACAAGATTGCCTCTTAGTTTTCACTCGTCCATAAAAAAAGTACTCCCGGCATAATGCGACGCCAGTATTCATCGTATTCCATCATTTTCAGCACGTTTCGGGCTATCTGTCGAGGGCGCTAGGGTGGAGCCCTTGGACACTATCTGTACCCGCTCTTACATCTTCAAGTTACAGATCAAGTTACTTCTATGAGAATATAATAAAATTTAGCCAATAAGGTATACTTCTATAATAATTCCGTGATAATGTAACCAAGACAAAGAATGCACCAATAAGAGATCATAAGAGTTCAATGATGATTTAAGATGAGGTCACGCTACGAAAAGAATCTGGCAACATAACGGCATATTCTCTACTTTCCATAATTCATTAATAGTTTATTGGCAAGATGTTAGGTTCCAAACAAGTAGTAGACCATCTAGGAACTTAAGAAAACTAACCCTAGGGTCAAACCTTGGGTTAGATAAGATCTGAGAAAAGTGATCATTCTTGGACCATTTCTAGCCACCTTGTGACCGTCTGTCCTTGTGCGGCTCCCATTGGACCGCACATCCCCTTTGAGTGGTCCAACTCGGACCATTTAAGCCTTCGACCCCTCTTGGACCTTAGGAAGGTTTACACTAGAGCGACCCCTTTAGGCCCGTTCATCCCCTTGAACGGCCAGGATTCCACCCGTCCATCTGGACGCACTGCCCATTAGTGTGGTCGACCCATTTTTGTTCATCTCATGAACGGTATGCCCTTAGCCGCACATCCCCTTGTGCAGTATCCCCTTTAACCGTATAACTCTTTGCCCTGGTTCTGGTAGTCGTGGTTGGGCGGCTACTCCTAAAAAGCGCATTCCTTGTGCGACGTTCCTTTAGCCGTGCAACCCTTCGCCCCTATTTCAGTTTGGTAGACGTGTAGATTCCCTTTAGCCGCACATCTCTTTGTGCGGCAGCCATCGAGCCGCATCACCCTATGGCTCTATTTCTAGGCGTTAGTTGAGCGGGTCACCCTCAATCGCTCATCATTTGAGTGGCATGCATGCATCCATGCATCCTTTAGTGTTTTGCGTTGAGCGGCCTAGACGTAGCCGTGTCTCCCCATTGCATGACGAGTTGTGCGGCAGATGTTCTACCGCCCTTCCCTTGTGTGGCGTGTATCCAACCACCCATCCCTGCAGAATTTAATTTAAGCATATTTCTTTATTTTATGCTTTAATTAATGCATTATCACCATGTTTAATATATTTTAATAAACTGTGGCATTATTTTCGATCCCAATAGAGTAGCTTTCTCTTTCATTGTGATGGAGCCACTAGTCGTAGCCCAGCGACCTATACTGTCGGCCCACCTAGGAAAGGTGGAGAGGTGTTCCCATTGAACGATTTGTAAGCTAGTTGTTGTGGGCCCCTGTTGCTACCGTTGCATCCTACGGGGGGGAACTAGCTAGAGGCCTGGCTCTAGGCAGGAGTCAGTGTGTGCACACGTGGTCAGAGACCTGGACTGACATTGACGAGTGTTGCTCTGACTAGTACTTGGTTTGGTCCTGTTACGCCTCTCGTGTGTTGTGTCGATTTGGCATACGAGATGAAATGCACTGCTATATGACTTTGAATCATGGTTGAAAATGTTGGTTCTACAAAAGGTTTGAAGCCCTTGCAAAATCACACGCCCATATGTCCCTGCCAGTCCAGCAATAATAACGGTTTCGACCGGAGAGACCCTGGAGGACACGTCCCGTCCGGACCCTCCGAAGAGACACCATGTCGATGTGAAGCCATCCCCAGAATCACAATGGCGAAGAGAAGTCAATCCTTGGAGGACACGTCCCGTCCGGACCCTCCGAACAGACACCATCCTACTGTGGAGCCGTCTCTGAAATCACGATAGTGAAGAGAAGCCAACCCTTGGGGAAGCTCACTACTCGTGGGCCCTCGAAGAAAATCAAACAAGATCGCCAATCGAGTCTGGAACAAGCCAGAAGATCCACTTCAATAAGCCCACGAAGTGCCTTCAACGGCACGCCCCAATATGCCTTCAACGGCACGCTCCTGTGCCCTTCAACGGCACACTCAATTTACTTCAAGAACGACTTGGCGTAGCGTTCAACGGCACACCCCAATGCCCTTCAGCGGCACACACCTTGGTGCCCCTTCAACGGCACACCCAATGCCCTTCAGCGGCACACGCCTTGGTGCCCCTTCAATGGCACACCCGATGCCCTTCAGCGGCACACACCTTGGTGCCCCTTCAACGGCACACCCGATGCCCTTCAGCGGCACACGCCTTGGTGCCCCTTCAACGGCACACCCGATGCCCTTCAGCGGCACACACCTTGGTGCCCACGGCACACCCAATGCCCTTCAGTGGCACACCCCTTGGTGCCCCTTCAACGGCACACTCCCAAGAGGCCCTTCAACGGCACGCTGCCAGCGCCCTTCAGCGGCATGCCGCAAATGGCCCTCAACGGCACGCTTCAAACGCCTTCAACGGCACACCCTCACGTGCCCTTCAACGGCACACCCTCAATGGCCTTCAACGGCACAACTGGTGCTCTCCTCAACGGCACAACTGGTGCTCTCCTCTTTTTCTCTCTTTTCTCTCTTTTTCTCTCTTTTCTCTATTTTTCTCTCTTTCTCTCTCTATTTTCTCTCAGGAAAATACTTCCTAAATAGAACAAAATGACATAATGCGAAAGGTGCTCTACCAGTTGAGCTGAGCTCAAAAATCGAGATACTTTGTCAAGTCAAATGGCACACCATAACAAGCGGGGATCGTTCCCGAGCAAAGGGCACTATACTAGCCAATTTCTCTGACAAGCGAGTCAGGTCCAAGGGCCAGGACAACTTGCCGTACAAGACGACACTCTCTAAAGATTCGAGGATCATCCCTGAATACCCTGCCTGCGGTATTACACCACCGACACCTCAACAACTGGGTTAACTCGGGACTAAGAACAGCCTGCCGCGTCGTACGACTCTTCGACAAGGAGAGAGGGTCACCCCAACCACCAGAAAAATGACATCATCATGTCGGCGCCCCAGTTACCGGGCCCAACCAAGGGTCCTAACCAACTAGCCGTGACCGATGGCAACATCAACAATCGATTGGGCCCACCCCTGATCACTCAGTTTACGGGTTTACCTGCATTCAACACAGCTACTCGGGTCGACTCAGGGGCGCCCTGACTACAAGCCACGCCATGTAACACCCAGTAATGAGACAGGGGTCTACCCTCGAGTCGCCTCCCTCTAGTCCTCTGAAGTCAAAGGAATACCCATCTGAGCCAACCACAAGCTTCAGGAGCTCACATCACCCTTATACGGCTCACACACGTGTGTCGTAAATTTTCCCGAGCACCTGGTGGGTGCGTAGACTTCAGCCACTCTGCGGCAAGCCAGAGCCCAACTTGGGACTCCCAACAACCCATCGCGTCATGTGCCACCATCGTGCATCCTCGCACGTAGATCGACCTGTGCGATCAGGTCACGAGGAAGAAAATTTCTGTTTATAATAGGGGCATTGCTGTCTTTTGGTACCCTGACCTATGGTGCCCTACAGGCTGTGACCTGCCTCCCTACAAATCGGTGTTGAAGTGACTAAACCCCCCTAGTCAAACCCACGGTTAATCCCAGTCAAACCAACGATAAACCCCCAGTCAAACCATAGTCAAACCCGTGGTTAACCCCAGTCAAACTCGCAAACCCCCCCTGGGGGGTTTGGCTTCGTGGGGCCTTCGCTGAGAGGGGTGGAAAGGGATGCTTCACCTACTTCGGGACATCTTCCATCGGCAGGGCTTGCGACCTCCGTGAGTAGGGAGATCATGTGGACCCCGCTTGTATAAATGCTTGCATCATGTGGACGTGGTGGGTACACTTCAAATCTTTCGATCCTCAGTTTGCCCCTCCTGATCTAGCTCTGAGCGATATTTTTGAATACATAACAATTTTCGATAGGATTCCCCAACACCTAGTGATAAGGACAACAGTGGGGATCATCACTTCATTTGGCATCCTCCACCCTTTTGGGCTCTGGCAAGGTAACCTTGCCATAATGATAGGCCCATTCAAAAATCTTCTGAGTCTTGTCTCTCAGGAAGGAGTAAGGCCTCCTTATTTTCTCTCGCAATGAGGTCGGTTGATTGGTTGAAGGATTGGCTGCCTCCTTTGCCTTTTCCTTTGAATGCCCAACAATGCTGAGGTTGACATCTCCAAGTTTGTTTTCTTGTTCTGCCAGGGTGGTGGCAGAGTGGTATTTGCCAAGAAGGCTTCAATATCAGCTGCCATCATGGCCAATTGATCAAGGGATTGGACGTCGAGGCCGACCATCCACTGCTGAATCTCTGTCTTCAAACTTTATCTGCAAACCCAGAACCTCGTGGCTTAGCGGGAACTTGCATCTTGCATAAAGGCTTTTCCATCTTTTGATGTAGTCCAGGACGAGCTCATCATCTTCTTGCCTGTGGCTGTAGAGTTCTGCCCTGGTCACGGGGAAGTGCTTCGGGCTTGGGTGACTGCAATGCTGAGGGAGGATACCCCCGGTTGGGTCAAACCGGCTCATACTTATCTCAGCTAGTTGCTTCTCCAACTTTTCGATTTCTTGGTGTAGCCCACCACAGAATGAGGGCAAGGCGGAGTCATACTGAGGGAAATCTGCTTCGGAGCATCTTCCATCGGCTAGGCTTGTGACCTCCGCGAGGAGGGAGACCACATGGACTCCCTTTTTACAAACGCCTGCTTCATGGGGTTGTGGTGGGTCCACCTCATAGTCCCCCATCTTCAATTCGCCGCCAATATCAAAACTCAGGTACACAACACCCCCTGATATTCACTGCTGGCCTGGCTCTTTGTTCTTCTGGCTAGCTAGAAGGATGCTGAGGTGGAGATGATATGTTGCTAGATGAAGGGCAGGCCTCGTGGCATGGTTGCTTGCCCCTGGATGTCTTCAGGAATTCCCGGAAGGAGGGAGTGCTGCTACTGCCCCTAGCCTAACTCTATAACCCTGGCGGAGGAGGAACCTGGACTCCCTTGACCTCTGGCATTGGTATCTTATAAGGTTGCTCACCTCTAAAGATGATGTTATGGTTAGCGGGTGGTGGGCGCCCCCATTTTTGACTCGAGTGGATCGCATGAGCAGTATTCGTAACCTCGACCTGACTTGCTTCAGGCATAGGTGTAAAGTAAATGTCCCCATCCTCCTCTTCCTCGAGCAAGTTGAAAAGAGCTAAGAGAGTATTGCAGGAGAGCACCGTCTCCCTCTTGGCTTTACGGGCATTTCTTTTCTTCTTCTATTTCTTCCCGGATGGCACTTGCCCCCAGAACAGGCTGTCATCTTCTTGAGCCTTCTCAGGCCCTTCCTTCTGTTCTAAGGGAAGCTGCTGCAACTCTTCCCATGGGACGTGATCCTTTATTAACAGTGGCTGTAATTTGGGCTGCTCATATTCTTCTAGCCCATTTATAAAAGCTTGGAGTCATCGGATTGTTGGGCTGACTTCTTTATCTACTGCCAGCAGAATTTGCTTCATCTAGTTATAAGTGGGTATTCTGATCACTGCTAGCTGGTCCAACCAAACTAGTTCTCGAGTTGGCAGAGCCGGTCATGGAATCACACCACAGATGTGTGCCCGTGCCACTGGGCGGGGAAGAGGCTTCTTCTTTCTTTTAGCAAGGACCTGTCGCCATCCCTATTGTTCCTTTAGAGGCGCGATGGGGACATCAGGCGACGTACACCTACGGAGGTTCCGGTAGCCCGCCAACAGATGATCCAGCCAGTCATCAGTAGCATTTGCATTATTCCATTTCTAGTTCAGTACAAACATTTTTAATTTTGAGTCTATTTGAGTTCTGTAAGCCTTACCAACCCATGACACAAAAACTCCAGCTCTTCCCAAAGTCCTCTCTCCATGCATCTATCTGTTACACCTGAGGAGGGTTTTTGATAGTGTTGTGAAACTGCTCAGCTGTTCTTGTGTACTGCCGGGTGTGTGCAGTGATAACAACGCTGGATGGGAGGAAGAGCATGCTGAAGCTGGCGGAGAGGATGGTGATAAGCTTCTGCTCAGGTGTGAGCGCCTCGGTGGCTCACCAGTGGACTACCCTGTCGGGGGCCTGTGCTGAGGACGTGAGGGTGATGACCAAGAAGAGCGTGGATGACCCCGGGAGGCCTCCGGGCATTGTTCTCAGCGCCGCCACTTCTTTCTGGCTCCCAGTGCCTCCCAAGAGGGTCTTCGACTTCCTCCGTGATGAGAACACCCGCAGCGAGGTGCGTACTTAAACAAACCTAGCTGGCACGGGGACTTCTCGGATCCAAGTCAAAACGCTTCTCCTTTAATTTGTTTCCCATAATCAAAAATCCATGCATGCACGCTAAGCTTTTTCTATATTTTATGGCAGACATGTTTGCAAGTGATCGATGAACAGTAAGAAATAACAAGTTTATGATCCAAAAATACCATCTTTGCGTGGTCATCTAAGTTTGGTTCATTTGTATGTGTTGCTCAACAGTGGGACATCTTATCAAATGGGGGCATCGTTCAAGAAATGGCCCACATCGCCAATGGCCGTGACGAGGGCAACTGCGTTTCTCTTCTTCGCGTAAACGTACGTGAGATTTTTGTTTTATCTCCTTTGCTTCCCCTCCATGAAACATCACGTTCGTAGCATGAGCACCCCGTGGGCATAATTGGTCAGAAAATCTTCAGTAATCAGTGGCAGCTTGCCACACCTACAACGCAAAATTACTGGGATTAATTGATAGATTTTGAGAAGTGCAAGTGCAGGAAGCTATTAATTGTAAGAAAGAGTCTCTAAAAGTATAGAATTAAGCTTCCCCCATACATTGGATCCGTGCACTGCACCATAATATGTAGAACTTCGTCTCAGATAAGAACCATATACATAAACTAGTGCATTCAACCTAGAGATCGAGATGAACAAGCATGTACATTTATCAAGTCATGTCAAGAATTGGCTATCATGTTATCAAGCAAGCAAGTAAATATTAGTACCGGGCCACGCAAGTCATGTCATGTCAAGTATAATTCAAGCACGAGTCGTGGAACGTCAATCAAGTAAGTCATGCACTTCGGTGTAATGTTACACCGTGATCAATAATAGCTCCCATGGGCACAAGAACTTTCAGGTGCTCCTCCCATGCATTGGGTCATGTATTTTCGGCATCCACTATAGTATAGTCAATATTGAATTCCAAAGGATGACCATTGTAGCAAGTTTAAGGTAGATCTTGTGGAATAGAACTCAAGGATATAACTTTCATGTAAGGACATACTGTGATTATAACGGTACAATCATGATATACGTTGAAAACTGGGTGGAATTGGCTCCCTAGTGGGTGCCATGATATCAAGAATAAGCGCTCATATACATATGGTCACTCGCTCTTTGCACATGATAAGGTAGAAAGAATTTATGTCTACATAGAGGCACATAAATCCTTAAGTGATTGCAATGGTATGGTTTCCCATGCCACTAGCACAAGAAACATTCATACGGCATCCAAATAGTATACCATGAGGGCCGGTCTACCATGTTTCTGTAGAGTGACATGGCAATCAAAAAGTGTCATGGGTCTTAATGGTATAACCTGCTCGGTGGCCTTGAGAGAATCCAAGGCTTCACGTAGACTTACAGAGGTCTCTATGATAAAATCACTAGTCCGAAGGAAGGAATATCTCGTGGAGGGCTCATCTATCACCGAGAAATAGTAGGGTAACCGATAAAATATCGAGAAATGCGGGACCATATCAATGGATTGAGATATAGTGCCATAAATAAAACCCTAACATGGGTTACAAAAACACTCTTAGAAGAAAATAGTAACCCAGTGAATTAGCACCCTAGTCAGGGTCTCCATTTCCTGAAATCATGACTTTCTATTGAGGCGTTGTTTCTATTTCACAGCTGTACACATTTTAAACAAAAAATCTGGAAGAAACATACCTAGGGAATTGGCGCCCTGGGTCAAGTCTCTCAAAACTGCCAGTGCCAACAACCACAATGTCACAAGCAATGGCATGACAACCAACAACATCAAGACATATATAGCCAAGACGATGACACACTGAGGAAACAATCCTCTCGGCTGGCTAGAATCTTCCAACCAATGATCCTCGACCAATGGGTTATAAGCCCACATGCTTCCGCTGCGCACTCTACACAACGCACAAAGGCAAAAGAAACAACTCAGCATCTGCATCTCAGCACACCTCTCAGTGCCATCGCAACTCACGAACTGTAATGTACCATGCCTCGAGTACCGCTCCTACTACAAGCCGATCACAAGTCATCATAGTGCAAACCATCGTGCTAAGAGCCACAGCACAAGTCACAAAGAACACCAATCTCAGCTCATCCTCACATCCTGAAATGATTTCTGAACCTTCACAGCACAACAGCCGCCTAACACGGCACACTGAACATGGTGCACAACGGCCTCCAACACACAAACTGGGTCTAAAGCCAGGCCACTGCTGAAATAAGAGCAGATCAGGTTCAGAATTAACATAGTCCACACATAAGTAGACACAGGACAAATGCTTCACCGAGACAACACATCCAAAGCTTACCTCAGAAAGATGCCACAACCAGAATGAGAAAGATCAAGCTCATCTGACAGTAGCTCACCAGAAAGAAAAATCCTAGGTTCGCTCAAGCACTCTCTCAACGAGGCATCCAAACAACCACCTCAAAGCACAACCTTAACACCTTAGGGGCTGACCAAACTTCAAGTGGAACGGCCAAAACAACACAATCTCCTCAGGAGAACATGCACAGCCATCACAGAGCCCATCAGCCACCTGAACACACCACAGAAAAATACAAATGCTGCACCATAGATTCATATCTGCTGGCAAATTCAGCCCAGCGTAGCACAACTGAAACCAACATCATGACAAAAGAACACTCTGTGTCACATCCTGATGAGAGAAAAACCACCATGCATAGTGCCAACATAGCACAAGCAAGCGCTCACACAAAAGGTAAAGTGGTAAAGAAATATAAAGCCTATGCCAGCTGCCGACTATACTGGACCTTACGTGGCAAGGGTGTGAAGGGCGTTGACGGCGATGTCAATTCCAATGATACTTCGAGCAGAGCGCTCAAGCAGATCGATCTCTACAGCAAATCGGATCTGCGGCAGAACGGATTAGCCGGCGCACACCCGATCAAGACGGTGCATTTTGCTTATAGTTATACGCTTTGTCGCGGCACGCGTGACAATACCAATGGCCAGGGAAAGCTAACCCTGGACAGTGTGTGGTTCACCTTCAACGGGCAAACGCGGCTCAATAAGGATAAATATGCTTTCTCGTATCTCGATACCGCGACCTTTCTCGATCCGGTGACCCTTCAACCGGCCGTCGACACGTTTGGCAACCCGGCGTATGTTTCCTATGCGAGCGATCGCTGGGGAACCTACAAACCACAGAGTATGAACCCGGGTGGTGTGAAGAACAGCGATTTTCCCTACACTCCGCAGAATCAGGCGGGGCAAAGACAATCGCCAAAAGCGGCGCTGGATACGAATGCCGCGGCGTGGTCGCTTAAGCGCATCCTGTTGCCTTCCGGCGGTCAGCTCGAGATCGGTTATGAAAGCGACGACTACGCTTATGTCCAGAACCTGCACGCTATGGACATGTTCACGGTCGCGGGCTTTGGCAGCACCTCGACCGCTTACTCGAACCGGCTTTTTGACATCTCCTGGAGCGGCATCGTGGAAAACAATTATCTGTTCGTGAAGGTGCCTTCTGCCGGAAAGACGCCCGGCGACGTATTGCAGCAATACCTGCTTGGCGATAGCATGCTTGCCGTCAAGCTGGATGTCACAATGCCCACGGGCAACGAACGGATCACCTCTTACGCCAAATTCGACACTTATGGTGTCTACGACTCCGCTACGATCTGGATACATCTGATCAATGTAAATAATGTGGGTCCGCTTTCACTCACCGCTGTAGAATACCTGAAAGGCCGGCCGCCCGTGAAATTGGGCATCCCTAGCCCATTAGAATCTATTCCCATCTGGCCGACTGATGTGACACGACAAGGGAAGGTGCAGCAAGCAAATGAAAGCCCAAAGACCTAATCCGCATTCACATTCACATTGAACCTACAGCTGCAAAGTGCCCTTGGCTCTCCATCTAGGACTTCAGGAATATACGGACTCCTCTTTAGCATGGAATGAAGGTCTTCGGATTCATTCCGATGTAAATAAACACTGACTGCTTGCGGTCGGTGGGGAAACATTTCCTGTACATGACTCCCCACAGTTGCCTGTGCACTCGCACCCACAGAACCATCCTTCCCTCCATGTGTCCCTCACCCCTTGAGTCCACATGCCGCGCCCTGGCGGCGCATCCCCAGTTAAATATTCGGTTCCATAGGTGATTGTCGAGAAATCAACTGGCATGACCGCATCCCAGCCACGTTTCCCCTCCAGCCCGGAAACCTCCCATGTCACTCGGTCTCCCCTCAACTCTCTGAAAAGGCGAGTGCACGATGCCACTCTGAGAAAGATACTGTCATGAGAGGGAGTGCCCGATACGTGTCCCGTTTCGGCACCTCTCCTGTAGCTATATCCTACCCCTTACTCCGGTCACCACACACATGTTCGCCTCACCGGCAGGCACCGAACCCCGCTTCCCCACGTGGTAAACAACGCCCCATTTGTATGGGATCCGAAATGCCAGACTGCTTTCGAGCAAATCAAGGAGTATCTCCTTACTCCTCTGATTTTGGGGGCACCAATCAAGGGTAAATCCCTTATACTCTATATTTCCACCATGGATGCTTCGTTAGGAGCCCTGTTGCCGCAGATCAATGAGGGTAAAGAGCAGCCGCTCTACTGCCTTATCCGAAAACTGATTGGTGCTGAATACCGCTACTCCCCCATGGAGAAAATCTGCTTGGCACTGGTGTTTGCTGTCAAGAAGTTGTGGCATTATCTCCTGTCCCATTGGGTTGAGCTCATATCCAAGCACGACCCACTCAAGTATCTCCTCAGGCAGCCCATCCTCTCAGTCCGATTGGGAAAATGGGCTCTCCTGTTAAACGAGTATGATATCACCTATGTCCCCAGGAAAGTAATCAAGGGACTGGGCATGGCTGAATTTTTGGCAGCCCATCCGGTACCGGACGACTCCCCTCAACACGGAACTCCCCAACGAGGAGTCCCTTGCTTCCCAATCACCAGTGCTAGTTGAACAGATTGGAGATGTCTTGCATTACCAGTAGCAAGACGCCCATACAACCAATGTACCTTATTAGGAGCTCTACTTCTATGGTGCTTCCTGAGGGATTACCTAGAATAATCAAAGTCCAGCCGTCATGGCGAGTGCCAGCATTGTTTTCCTGACGCCTTAGGGCAGGGTTTTATACAACTCATTCGCCCTCATGAAATCCCTAACCAACAACGAAGCTGAGTATGAAGCTCTAATCATCGGGCTTCAGATGGCTCTTGACATGGACATCAAGTGTCTCAAAGCCTACAGGGACTCCCAGTTAATAGTCCGGCAAGTCCTCGGTGTCTATGACATACAAAAGTAGGAATTGGTGCCATACTATGTCGTCGTCACTAGACTCATCTAGAAATTCTATTTCTTAGATAGATCATGTTCCCAGGAGCAACAATGCCTAGGCAGATGCCCTGGCAAAATTGGCTACGACCATCAAACTTTCACCCAAGGGGAAAGTCGACATCACTGGCAAGCACAAAAGACTGATGCCGAGTACACTCGAAGGAGAATCCTGCCTCACTGTCAACGAGGTCCATAGCCTCGACCAAAACACTCTTCCAGAAGAAGAAGATTGGTGTGAGCCTATCATTAAATTCAAGCAAGGTTGGCTCCCTCCTGACCGAGCTCAAAGGGTCTAGCTACTCTATCGTGCTACATCATATGGGTTAATTGGTGACTCTCTATATAGACTTGTCCATGAGAAGAACAAGTCAGTTCTTCTGAGATGTGTCTCCCCAGTCGAGGCTCGAGCCATCATGCATGAAGTCCGTTTAGGATTATGTGGTGCTCACTAGGCCAGAGATAGAATGAAGAACAACATCAAGGTTAAAGGCTTCTATTGGCCGACCATGTACGTGGATTGCACCCAATATGCCTGTACGTGTCATCAATGCCAAGCCTTTGGCCTGGTGACCAGAAGACCTCCAAATCTGTTGCACCCAATGGCCCCCACATGGCCATTCGCAGAGTGGGGTATGGACATCGCGGGACCCTTCCCGCCATCTTCCAAGGGCCATAAGTACATTCTAGCTGCCACCGACTACTTCTCTCGATGGGCTGAGGCCATCCCCCTACGGGAGGTCACTAACGAAGTGGTATCTAGATTTGTCTGGCACAACATCATCTACCGATTTGGTACTCCTAATCGCATAGTGTCTGATAACGACACACCAATCAAGAATAGGGCCGTATATCAATTGGTGGCCAAATTTCACATCGACTGGAGAGCCTCTTCGGTCTACAACCCTCAAGCTAACGGCCTGGCAGAGGCCTTCAACAAAACCCTCTGTAAACTTTTGGCTAAAGTTGTTAGCCATCGAAAGCGTGACTGGGGCGAGAAGGTGTTCGAGGCACTATGGGTCTACCGGATGATTTAAAAGACCCCTATGGGACGCTCACCATTCTCCCTCATTTACGGGGCAGAAGCCATCATCACCATTGAGATCCAATTAGCCTCTTATTGTGTAGCAGTCAACATCAGCTTTGCTGGTCCAGAAGAAGATGAATACCAGAGAAGGTTAGAAGAGCTTGTCAATCTAGAAGGAAAGTGAATCGAAGCCTACAAACATATGCAAGTGTATCAGTCCCGCATGGCTCGAGCCTACGACAAGCTCGTCAAACAACGAGCCTTCAAGCAAGGCGATCTCATCATGATTAAGGAAAAGAAAGCTATGGCAGGGATCTCCAGTGGAAAATTACAACCTAACTGGTGAGGTCCATACATCATTCACGACATTTACGAGGGTGGGGCCTACATGGTCGTAGGCCACAAGGGTAATAAGCCATTCTCACCTCTCAATGGTAAGTACATGAAGCTGTACCACGCTCCAGAGCATGAGTTTACGCGCCACCCTGACTAAGGCACGTGTCCCAGCCGTCACCAGCAACCAGTATCCACCCTCTCTAAAGGGTGGGACCAGTTACTTCTTCTACTCTTTCTCTCAAATGAAGCATCATGGCCAGTTGGCCCCTCTTAGCATCACCGCCCTATACTTGGGATGGCTAGTCTCCCAGCATTGTCCCCTCGACCTCAAGAGCGAGGACGCCCGACACTGGCAACAATATAGCCCTCAGGTTCCCAGGTAAGCAAAAAAAGAAAGACAGCAGAATGGGGTTAAAAATAGAGATACCCCAGTGGCCTCAGTCAACTACCTCCACGGGATTACTGAGGGTAAAAATTGCCATAAACCCAACTGAGGTGAAAACCCGTGAGGGTGCCTCAGGCAAAATTGGGTGACCCCTCAGTGTGAAAACTAGAAAGGGCACATCGAAAAAAGTAAAAGGGGGCTAGCTCTGGCGAAAACCCACATGGGCGATAGAGTTGGTAAAGGAAATAATACAAAAAAACTCTTTTCCTCTCTACTCCTCACTGATGCAAGCCATCGACCACGACATCCCACCGATGGCGAGCTCAACATCACTCCAAATTAATGGTGGCCATTACACCCTCGAGGGTCAGTCATCACTAGCCCCAGTCTCTAGTTCCAGTATTTGGCTACACACCTCAACGGTCAGCCGACCAGTCCCAGTCTTTCAGTTACTACACATTAGTAGTTAGCCGGCCAGTTCCAGTCCCAGTTCCTGACTACAACACCTTAAATGGTCAGCCGACCAACTCCAGTCCCAGTTCTGATTCTAGTGCCAGTTCTAGTTCCAATCTTGGTTTTCGACTATAGCACCTCAAATGGTTTGCCAGCATCAACTCCTGTTCCAGTGCCAGCTCTAGCTCCAGTCCCGATCCCAGCCTCTGGCTACAACACCTTCAATGGTTAGCTGGCTAGCCCCAGTTCTAGTCTTGGCTCCTCCCAGCTTTTACAATACCTTTAATGGTCAATCGGCCAAGCTCCAGCTCAAGTTCCCTAGACCAAGGTGAACTACATTTTCGGCTAACAACATGTCAATAGCCAATTTTCCAGTAACTGATCTTTGGCTAATGTACCGCAGAACCAACCAGCAACCCTAGCAACACGGGCCACCACACCCTTACGGGTCGGCCTCCAGCTTCCAGTTCCCAGCAACACATGCCAACATACCCTCATGGGCCGACCTCCAGCTTTCACTCTTCAGTAACATAGGCTAACACCCCTTCATGGGTTAGCCTTTGGCCACAAGTTCTTGGTTCCCAGTCCCCGTATGAGTTACCTCTCAGCCCCCCAATTTCTAATCATCCCAGTCAACATTCCCCATTTGGGTAGACCCCCAGCTCCCAGCACCCAGTACCCAACCCCAGACCTCATGTACCCAACCCACTCCTCAAAGCTCAGCCCCTAACACACCCTTCCAATACCCTATGCTCAACTTCCAGTACCTTGTGCTTAGGGCCTCCAGTGCACCCAGTATCCAACCTCCACCATCCAATACTCAACCCCCAATTTCAGTACCCGAATTCGAGTACCCAGTGCCCTGTCACCAACATCAGCATATAGTAGAAGAATCAACCATGACTAGCAATACTTGGTCGGCAGCTCATGCACCCGACATTATTCCACAAGAGAAAAAGGTGGGACGACTCAAGAAATGATAAAAGAAATCCAAGATTTTGTCATTCATACTCTATAAAAGGAGCCCAAGACATGCCCTTAGGGTAACAAAAAATCTGTACAACCGAGCACATAGCATAACAAAAAGATGACACAATCAAGTCACGGCTTGCTCCTCTCCAACGCCAATAGGTGAGACTGAGCAGCCACAAGCTCCGCCTCAAGAGTGGACAAGAGCTGAGTACTAGCCTCGACCGTGCTCCTAGCCTCCCGCCACCCAGCCCTGATGTGCTCCGTGGCTATTTGCTGCTCCTTTAGGGCCTTCCTCAAGGCCTCAGTCTTGCCCTCGGCCTCCTCCAACTGAACAGCTCGATCTCGGAAGAGTGTCTAAGCCGCCTCGGCGTGGCCCCTCTGCTCGACTACAGTCGTCACAAGCTGACCCAACTGCTTCTGCTCCTCCTGGATGGCAGCCAGCCTCCGAGCTCTCTGCTCCTGTGTCTGATGAAGCCACAGGCACTCCGCCCATAGCCCGGGCAGCCCCATCATCGAGGGCTCCTACGGGAAGCCAAGGATGTGATAGCCTCGGGTACACTTTGCCAATCGTTTCCTCAGGTCCTCCAGAGAAAGGAGAGGGTCACTCTGAAGGTACCCTCATGCTCACTGAAGTAAAGAAGTACCCACACTCCCGTCCACCAACAGTTCTGGTGGCAGAGTGGAGGTGGGCCACTCAACCCCCAGGTTCAGAGAGGGGTCGACCGTCTCCATCAGCATATCGATCGAGGCTGCATGACACCTAACAGAACAAACAAAAAGTGAGAAATACATGCGAGACTTTCCATGATAAATAAGGTGGAAAACCTGAGAAAACTTCCAACCTTTACCCAAAATAAGCCCTCCACACCTGTGGCATCACTCGCCAGGGTCAGGGAAGGCAACGACTCTCGATGACTGGGGAGCCCTCTGCCATGGCCCTGTCCCCTCCGGTAGCGACGGGCAGGGCGGGAAGCTCCTCCTAGCCATCCGTAATAGGAGTCGACACATGCTCCTCCTCCGACGCCAGTGCTACATACAACACAGAAGCATCAACATTCTGCTAGAAAGCATAAGTAAGTGCTAAGGGAGAGGGAAGCAGAAGTAGCATCAGTCTCTACCCCCTCAGTAGATGAGGCCCTAGAGGAGGAGGAGCATGAACTCTCCTTTGTCTCCATGGCAAGACTACCACTGCCCAAGGAGCCTGAAGAAGTCTCCGACGAATCTCTGGAGGTGGCAGGACTAGAAGCCCCTGTGGACCAATGAAATAACAAGGTCAACACATAGTCTGACCCAGTGAAAAGGAAGTTGGCCATCCTAAGGGCTTTGAACAAAGTTCACCAGTCTTGGCATCTCTGTCGGAGATCCCTTCTATGTCGACGATCTCCTCATCTTCTCCAGTCGGAGCCACAACTATAGGCTCCCCACGTGTAGCTCCAATAGTGGTAGGAGGAAGCTCACCCTCCTCCAAGGGGGATGGGGTACCTATAACCAATACCCAAAAAAGTTTAGTGTTGGCAAATAACAAGAAATACCACCAAAAACATCTAAGTTGCCAGTCACATACCTGAGGGTCCCATGACAAAAGACCTGACCAGCCCCATAGTGCAGGCTAAAACCACTACCGCCAAGGAAGGAAGGGGCCACGCCAGTGTTGGTTGCAATGATAGAATGACTATAGCTCCAGCAATAATGGCCGTCAGACTGCCCGCTACTCCCGACTTGGCCTCGAAAGAGGGAAGCTCCACCGATGGTCCGGTCCGAACCAGCTCCTGGACCATCTCCAAGACAGCAGCCTGCTCATCAGCTGGCAGATAAAACAACAAATCCAGTCAACAACCCCAGTACAACAAGCGTAGGTAAAGAAGAAGTTAACCTTTCCTACAGTGGCTTAACATTTACTTGAGCCATTTTGGGGTCCCCTAGGCTCCTGCCCACCAGCATAAGTGGGCACTTCGTCTCTAGTCCTGGGAGGGATAAAAGCCCCTGATGTCTCTACCATCTCTGCACAGGAGTATGTGATAAGTGTTCATTTTCTATGGTAATTCATCGCATGTACACCATTTTATGTGCATATAATTAGGCAATTATGCATGTTCTATCGTTAATCTCAACTTCGCATGTAGATTGGGCCTTTCACGTAAATTAATTAATTTGATAATTTTATTTAATAAAATAGAGTTGAAGGTCATGCTGGATATAAGCCAGGCGGCCTTATAGAGATCTTAGCTCAAAGAGGTTTCTTGGCGAAGGTAGCTCCTGAATCACCTTGATCTTTGCGGGGTCTATCTCAATTCCCCGATATCTGACAATAAAGCCCAAGAATTTATCACTCGACACTTCGAAAGCGCACTTCATGGGGTTCATCTTCAGTTCATACTACCTGAACCTTTGAAATATGACTTGGAGGTCCTGCAGATGATCTTCTTTTCTTCTGGTCTTGACCACCATGTTGTCTATGTAGCACTCGACCTTGTGGTAGAGCAGCTCATCAAAGATTTTGGTCATTGCCCGCTGGTAAGTTGCACTGGCATTCTTCAATTCGAACGACATCCTTTTGTAGTGATAGATGCATTTGGGGGTTCGGAAGGCAGTGTGGACCCGATCATGCTCCACAATCCATATTTGGTTATAACTAGATGACCCGTCCATAAATGACAGAGCTTCGTGACCGGTTGTGGCATCGACCTTGACTTCCGTTATAGGCACTGGGAAGTCATCCTTGGGGCATGCTTTATTTAGATCTCGAAAGTCTACACATATCCGGATCTGTCCATTCTTCTTCTTCACGGGCACAATATTAGCCAGCCATGTGGTATATTGATTTTCTTCTACGAAACTCACATCAATGAGCTTGTCTACTTCTTTGCATATCTGAGTGATAAGCTCTGGTCTCATGCGCCGTGGCGACTGCTTTACTGGCTCCGCCTCGGAGTTTATGGCTAGTTCATGCTGAGAAACTGTGGGGCTAAGTCCTGGCATCTCCTTGTAAGTCTAGGCAAAGTAATCCCGGTACTATTGCAGCAACTAGATGTACAGCTTCTGCTCTTCAGATGATAGTTGAGCACTGAGGAAGGTTGGCCTGGGGTCGTCCTCACTTCCCAGGTTGATTTCTATCAGCTCATCAACTGTGGCTTGGCCTCTATCTTCTATTTTCGGGGGCGTACGCTGAAGGTCAATGAGTCTGGAATATCATCTTCCAGTTCAAGTACCTCGACCTTTTCATTATGTTACCTGATACGCACCGACTAATGTCGTTATATCACACAGCTGGTTAATACTAAGCAGGTTGTAAGCAAGACCTTCAACCAGCATAACCTCCTCAATGCAGCAGGTAGTGCACTTACCTACCTTACCTGATCCAATGATTTTACCCTTAGTATTTCCTCCGAAGGTGACAAGGCCTCCATTCTTCTCTATCAGTAAGCAAAATTTAGCCTTGTCTCCTGTCATATGCCTGGAGTAGCCATTATCTAGGTACCACATGTTGTGCTTGGCTACCAAGCATACCTGCAATCATAGTCATAGAGAAAACTTTGGAACCCAAAAATGTTTGGGCTTTGAAGTAGAGATAGAGCAATTTAAACATGACAACAAGGCTTTTGGAATCCACATTTGTTTGAACGGTGGTTGGTTGCTGGATTTCTCAGCATTCTTTTTATTGTTTATCTTCTTCTCAGTATTAGCAGGCTGCGCTTTTCTTGGCCTGTCATGTGTCTTGGCACCATTATTCTTAGCAAATTGATTATTTTTGTGCCAGTGCCTAGGACAATGAGTAGTCAGGGAATTGTGGCCAATGTTGGTCCTGGGCTGACTAAAGAAGGTTTGATTCCTAGGAGCCCATGTCCTAGAGTGCCTAGCCCAGTTATTGGCATGAGGTCTGTATGTCTGTGTGGAGTATGACTGATACCTAGACCTCCCTTGAACTTCATTCCATTCAGACCTATAAGACTATTGTTGTTGAGCATGGTAGTGGGTATGATAGGTCTGGGCTCTAGGTTGGTACAACTGACTCAGTTGGCCTCTAGCTGAATTCTGTCTCCCCTGTACCCTAGACCCACCGGACTTGTACATTGGTGTGGATTGAGTCTTTTTCTGACCTACTGGTGGGGAAGACTTGGTTGCCCTAGCCTAGGGTTTGGATGTTCGTGATGGTTGACCCCTAACCTGAGTTCTACCCTGAGGTGTAAGGCAGTGTGTGCTAGGCTAACCAATCTTCTACTTACCCTTGTCCTTAGCACTGGGCATTTTGGGATTAACATTTTTAGTAGTAAAATTTCCATTATTCATCTTGATCAGAGGTCCCTTTTCATTCACCGCTACAAATGATTGGCAGACCAGGTGAGGAAGGGGTTCTAGAAGTCTAATGTTTTATCTATTTCTTGTGGACAGGGAATGTAAACAGCGACCCTGCTGATTCCCCATCAACTAGATTGCGAAAGATTAATCAGAAGAGGAAGGAAACATCGTAGAATATCCGTCTAAGCTTGGATCTGCATGGTTTGGTAAAGGAGACTAGACGAGAGCTCATCATTCTGCTGGAAATATGTATAGTCATCTCCGACCTTCCGAATAAGAAGCTGAAACTCCTAAAGAGGAGTTATCGGGGAGAGCCTAACACTTCTAGATAGCTTCGCATTCTAATTTCTACATTAGGCTTGCTTGTTTTTGGATTATACTTTGTTGTAAGCACATTGTGTGTATCTTTTGTGTTGTGTTAAACTCGATACATCATTGTGTGTGGGAGGAGCTGCGTCTCCGCTTGGTCTAAGTGTCCGGGGTGTGATCCCCGAACATGTGTGTGTGTGTGTGTGTGTTGTAGTGGCAACGTGTTGGGGCTTGTCCCCGTATGGTCATTGCTACGAAAGCAACGTGTGTGGTTGGGGTTCGTCACCGTGTTGCTACATTTTGTAGCGTGGAGTGAAACCTCACCCGGTTGGGTGAGGGGTGGACGTAGGGAGCCCGTCATGGTCCCGAACCACCTTAAAAATCTTGTGCCATGTGTGATTGCCTGTGTGATTGTCCTTGTCATCTATCATTCACAGGTTCACTATATAGGTTTTTAATTCACTACACCTCCACACATTGCTTTCTCCGTTATCCGTGTTACGTGTAATTCTCTTGATTAGTTGCATTATCCATCTGTATGAGATCGGGAAGTTTGAGAAAACGTCTTAATCTCACTTGATGTTTTTGTTAATCTACGTTAACTGTTTAATTCTGCCGTGTTAAGTAAAGAAAGTTTTTAAAATTTGCCATCTCGACAAGGGGACAATTCAACCCCCTTCTCGTCCGCCATCTCTCTGGGCTAACAATGGGAAAGCAACATCAATGGATACAACCTAAATTTAGTCAAATCATTCACATTTCAGTTCAAATCAGGATTACTCATGGGGCAGCTGAGCAAAATCAATGGCATGAGATGGTCCAAGGTTTGACTCAAGCCCTCCAACAGGTGGCTCATGGTGTAGCGGATCGTGGTGCGGGAGAATTACACAGAAATTGTCAAGGGTTGAATCCCCCTAGGTTTGATGGATCCACTGACCCTGACAAGGCGGAACATTGGGTAAAGAAGGTTGAAAGGATATTCCAGATAATGTAATGTTCGGACTAAGATAAGGTCCTATTGGCTACGTATCAGCTAGAAAAGGATGCTAGGGCATGGTGGGAGTCTGTAGAAGCAACCTTGCCCAATAATCAAGTATCATGGGCAGAATTCTTAGCATATTTTAATGATAAATATTTTTCAGAGAGAATTAAATAAACAAAGGCAGTGGAATTCGCATCGTTGAAACAAAGGAGTATGTCCGTAGCTGAGTATGCGGTCCAATTCTCAAGGTTGCCTTGTTATGCGCCTCATCTAATTATGACAAAGAGAATGAAGGCTAAAAGATTTATGAACAGGTTAAGACTTCAGCTTATTCCTCAATTGGCGCCAATGGATATACAATCTTATCTGGAGATGGTTAAAAAAGCTCAATTGTTAGAGGATGCCTTAGAGATGATGGCAAAAGTCAAGGCTCGGAGAGAAAATAAGGAGTTAGCAAGAAGGACTGAGAATGATAAGAAGAGACCTAATGATAGTAATTGGACTTCTAATGGAAAGAAAATAAAGGGAGGAGATAGACAGGATGTTCATGATGTGCCGCAAAAGAAGTGTAAGCATTGTTGGAAAAGGAATCATTGATCAGAGGAATGTTGGTGGACATTAGGTGTATGCCTTCGTTGTGGAAGTAAGGACCACAAGATAGTAAGTTGTTCTCTTCCAAAGGATCAACCTCCGCAGGCTAAAGACCACGATGGGGCATGACGTCAAGGAAGGCTTCAAGCTCCGAACGAACCTGTCGATGGAGTAGTGAGAGGTATCCCTTAACCTTAATTTAGTCCTATTTCATTCCATTAGAAGAATGGATTCCATTCATTACCCTTCTAGCAAATTGTTGGTAATTACGGTCATAGTGTGAGTCAAAGCATTTAAAGAAACCAATTTCAATCCCATTTGAAAACATGATTTAGCCAAGTGAATAACATGTAGTGAAGATATGAGAACTATCAAGACTACATGTAGTGAGGTACATCAAAATTGACATGTATCTCTTGTACAATGATCCAAATCAACCTACATACATGAGAAATAGATTAACCCCAATCTTGCCATATCAAAATACATTTTAACATCAACTCTTACATTGGATCCAAAACATTGTGGACAATGTGAACCTGTTTTTTCTGGAAATTCCGAAGCAAGTCAATATTGAACCAAAGTATTCGAAGAAACCATTTTCAACTCATTTTAGCACACTTAACTAACTCAATCAACCTTTGTCATAAATAGATCATTAAACCTCAAGACAGTCAAGATAAGCATGTATGAAGTCACAAGCAACCCAATTTTTCTGAACTGGTAATTAGCAGAGATACAAGAATCTCATGCAGTACTTACCAAATATCCATCCGCATTCAAGCACTTAGAATCCTCATTCTTACCTTTGGCATTGATATAGCAGTTTGAATCTCTATCCTCCCGTTGACAGTCCAACTCAATTTGAATAGCCATATGACATATACATAATACCTTCAGCATGAAGAACCATTTATAGTTCAAATCTTGCCTTGACCACTTTGATATCTAGTCACACATGAAATAAACATTAATCCCAAACCTTACAAGTTCAGTTCAAAACACATTGTATAACCCAAAAAAGTCATCCTATAGAGATATATACAAGGAGAGCAAGGAAGGCCAAGCAAAAACTAATCAGTGCATGTGAAACATAGGAAGTGTCAGCACTCAACAACTCAGTGTCAGCCCTTTGTTAAGGCATTAAACCTGGCCATCCAGATGCGACTATATACATGGAGAACAATTAAGGCCAGTCAACCTAAGGACTATATACATGAAGCATATTCATTCGATCAAGATATAAGCAATGCACAACCAATCAAGTTAAGACTCAAAACATCTCAAATGATGAGCAACATAAAACACTTCTAATGAAACGTAAGACACATAATATATTGTAATCATTAAAGATCCATGAAGGATCTGGGGTATTACATCCTCCCCTCCTTCAAGAAATTTTATCCTCAAAATTTAAGGACTAATAAGAAGGAAGAAGTAGAGAAGAGCAACCCGACGGATACAACTACGAAACGACACTAATCACGAGAAACACAATTTTGAGGAGCACAGTCAGACCACAATCACAAGCACACGCTCTGGGCTAAGCACGATGCAAGTGAACACAAGTCTGACACCTTCGAAATAGGGCAACGTCGCTTACGTCTCACAGATCAGGAGACACGACTACCACGACAACAGACAATAAGAAACAAAATGACAACACGTCAAGCTTCAGCTTACACAAGGAAACACAATCCTCTTAGCTGAGAGCTCGACAGCATCATCAGCTCCAGTGCTAAAGGTAGTAGGGAATACCTGGCACATCGGACACCAACGACAAATTCATAGAGAAACAGAAATAACAACGGCAACAGCAGCACCGGACCACTAACACAATCAACCCAATCAAGTCAGTCCTCAGTCAGACATTACATCTGATCGAGTTGCAAGCTAACTTCAGCAAGGAAGAAGAGTGTAGCAAAGCTAACCAACAAGAACAAGGTCCAAACAGTGCTGAGACAGACAGACAAAATCATAGAGAAATAGCGCCAAAATAATAACACAACAGCAACACTTGTAGGATCCAGGCTCCGTACTCAACACAGAACCACAGAATGCAACTGCAAGTAGGGTCACATCAAGGCACGACAATAGCTGAGCACACGACTACAGGGACGAGTCATGCATCAGGCAGCTCACCAAGGAAGGACCCACAACAACGGGAAACGACAAGAAAACGACAATCTCAAGGGGACGCATCTCAAGAACCACAGGCACGCCTCGAGAGCACAACACTGAAGGTAAGACACGAAGAGCAGAGGGTACTCAATCAGCAACTAAGCCGACAGATTCTCCAATACTCACAAATGCCAGTGCCAACACCAGAAACATGCTAGCAACAACACGGCAACAGACGACATCGAGGCACAGGAAGCCAAGATGAAGTCACATCGAGAAGAAGCAATCCTCTCACCTGAAGTGAAATAAAACTCTATTCAAGGTGCGCAACGGATTCAACAAGACCGGCTGTAAATATTAGAGTGAAGCTTGGCTTCACTGGGTATCAGATGAACCACGGTTGAGAGCTAATCAAATTGAAATATCATCTGACATAAAGATCAGCTTCACCTTTGAGCAGCGATCCATCAAACCCGTGGATGTGTGTGAACAAAATGCTGAATGCGCCGGTAGATTAAATAACTAAGATAGAAAACATGTTAATCAGCACACCAACCTTTGAATGGGGATAGGAGAGAAGGATCAATCGCATAAATCACAGCTCACTGCACATGGATTTTTAAGGAGGTTCAGTCTGTAAACCCGCAGACCTACATGCTCCCCTCACCAAAACCCAGTGAGGCTTCCTGCTGACTAACGGCTTGAACACCGCTGACTAATGGCTTGAACACTGCTGACTGACAGCTTGACCACCACTAACTAACAACTTGAACACCACTGATTCATAACTTCCACACGAGGATATGGTCCTCATCACTGATTCACAGCTTCGCACGGGGACAAGCCCCAAGGAGGAAAACAAAGACACACTGCATAGATGTAGCAAAACTGTGAGAATAATCCGCACTAACACACACGACTGCACAACAGCCAGATAAACACTCTGATCTCTAAACATAGCACTAGAATCACACTGCTGTCAATGGAGCACAACACATAGAAATCAGAGTTTCAAAAAGAAAATCAAAAAGACGGAATGAGGAAAAAACAAATGTAGCTTCAAAACAAGTTCATGAAGCTGTATTGGAGATCTGAAGACTGCTCCAGCTCTCTCTCTTTTCTCTTTGCACTTAATTCGCTCAAGCCACTCTGTTGGGCTGCTCTCCTTTCTTTTTCTTCTTTTTCTTTAACACTAGACTAGGTCGGCCAGTTGTTGGGCTGCTCCTCTCTTCTTTTCTCTTGCTCACTGATTTTCTACTGGAGGCTCTTTTCTTCTCTAGGGCAACAACAGCCTTCTTCAGCCAAGAGCTTCATATTTATAGGAAGAGGAGGGCAGAAAGTTTTCCCTCCCAAGATCTGTCCTAAACCCCCTGGTGGGGGGGTTTACGTGGACTAGCTCAGCTCCCTGGGCTGGTCAGCGTAAACCCCTTCCCCCTCTCTCAACCCGTGCAACACATGCACTATTCAATTTTGTTTATGCGGACTAGCTCACCCCCCTTAGCCAGTCCGCATAAACCCCTTGTGACCCTTCAACTTCCCCTATAAAAACCCCTTAGGAGCTCAAGGGGTAGGGCACCCGGCATCAAGCATCCAGAACATCAAACGTCAAGCATTGGCATCATCGGCTTCCCTCCGAGGCTTCGAGCAGCTCCAAGCAATGAGCTAAGGAGAACTGTGCGTGGGTGACTTGTTCGTCGGCCTAATACATCGGGGGTATGTCATTTGCACTCCCCTCACGCCGTATTTAGCCATCACATACAAGTCCACACCCACCGTATGTGAGACATTATGACATGGGCGAGCGTCCCCTCACGCCAGGATTTCCCCCCATGTGTCCGTCGGTCGCAATCGCACACGTGCCATGACTTCATACTCTCTCTCAGTCACGAGGCCATGTTTGACTGCTCGACTTGAGTCATGGTCGGCCCTCACCCGGACATCAGATCGCCGCATCCCTCTAGTCATCCAGTCACAAGCCCTCGTTCGGTATCACGGCCCTCGCCCACGCCACGAGAGGAGTCCTCTGTAAAACACATACATGTTCACCTATCACGCATCGACCCGGGGACCGACTGGCATGTCAGAATTGTCCCGTGGCATGCACCAGTTGTACCTTGGCCACTACAACCTACCTTTAAAGAAATGTACACCTCAGTATAACACCGCCAATTGGACGAATGCCCTCACATCCATGTTCAGGCCCTCAATCTTCCCTCTACATCACTTAGTGTGAACCTCCAGCACTCCCCGACCCCAGTCAATACCACCCAGTGAAAAGGTGAACCTACAGCTGCAAAGTGCCCTTGGCTCTCCATCTAGGACATCAGGAATATACGGACTCCTCATCAGCATGGAATGGAGGTCTTCGGATTCAATCCGATGTAAATAAACACCAACTACTTGTGATCGGTGGGGAAAGACATCTTGAAAGTCAGTTAGTTTGCATAAGCATTTTAGTTTTTCAAAGTCTAAGAAATCTCACCAGAAGCTCCAAAGCCGATCGGTACTCATCCCGCTATTGCACCGTGGCGTGGAGTAGTCCCTCGAGCTCGACGATGTGCCCTTGTGGGTCTAGCTGCATTTAGAAACAAAGCAAGTGTCATGCATATAGCAGTCATTCATATGGTGCAAAAGGTTGAGTTTAGCATTTCATACCGGTCGTCGGGTACCACAAAAAACCTGGCTGCCGTACCGACGGGTAAAGGCTTTCAGATATGCCTCGTCACTATCAGCCCATTTTGTCATGGCCTTGCCCTTATGCTTCTAGTCTTGAACATATTTCCTGGCTCGGCCGCTCCAGTCGATGTCGCTGCCAATCCATTTGGCAGATTTTCCCGGGCGCTCATCATGTCGGTGCGGGAATCTCACCGTCGGCTGATGTACTCCCCGCGTCCTCATGATCAGACGATAGTGAAGTGGCTCGATCACGTTAATGCAATGAAGCCAGATGTCCTGTCCTCGATAGGCTAGGGAAGCCTTGACCCACAACTGCCCTGCATGGTCCTCATTCCTATACGGTGTCCAACGCACCTGAAAAGGCCATTCATAGCATTGGTTAGCATTCATAGCAGCATATAGAAGCATATAGAAACATGGCCTCAATTTCCCACATGAATTGGGCTTTTCACGTAAATTGACTCAATCACATACTATCATTCAAAAAAAGGGGAATTGAGAGACATGAGCATTAATTTCTCTTTATGTAATTTTGAGCATTCATAATTTATATATGCAATATAATAATTTTATTGGACTTAATCAAAACTGAGTGCATGCAGGATGCCGAGGGAAATTGCAGGAGAAGCTGAGGGCAAAACAGGCCGAAGAAGAGGAAGGGAAACCCTAGGGCACCCTCCTCTCTCTCCCCATTCAAGTTTGACTAAGTCAATATAGCTGCCACCTATTTTTTATTAGAGGGAAAAGAAAATTCAAGTTTTAAATTGAGAGAATCAAGGAGGATACTGAGGAGAGAATTAAGGAGGGGATTGAGGGAGGATGGGCCTACTGCCCAATATCTGTCCTGCTGGACAGAACTGAAGCAATCTGAGCGGTACGCTGCACTCAGGGGTCTAAAGAGGACGCCGCTTGCGCCCAGATGAAGCTTGAGAAGTTTAGATGCACTCCTAAAAGTCCGGCATCATTATGAGGTCGCAGGAGGGCGGGGTAGGTCGTGGAAGGTGACCTGTGTGAATCTGTCCTGCAGGATTGATCTGTGCGGTCGGCGTGCAGAGGGCGGTGCGCTCTCCACCGGACTCCGAACGATGCAAGAACAGTGGGGTCAGATGGATGGCAGGAAGATCTACTTACCCTAAAAAAATGAACACCAACAGAGCACCGAACTGGGCGTGGTCGGCACTTTGGTGAGGCTCTAGTTTCTGGGCAAACATCCAGACACAGTGGGGTTGCACAAGGTGGCACGGGAAGCACCAAATGTGGAATATGACGAAACCACCTGAAATGATTTAAGGACATCGATAGGTCCGACTCCGATGAAGAAGGCTAGGCCCGAAAACCAGCAGAGGAAGGCGTGGCGCGATCGGCAAGCCTGCTGCATGATCTGGGCGGACTGGTTCTCACTGGCTTTGTGTAGTTGGGAGGAGAATGGACGCCACGGGCTGTGCTGACGTCGGAATGGGGTGAGACCACCTCTGGAACGTCGAGGGCTCGGAGAAGAACAAAATCTCAGAAGAGAGTCAAGGCTGAATCGTGCCGTAGAAGTCAGTGCAGTCTTGCCAAATGGTCCTCAGATTCTGGATTGAATCTGGTGCAGTTGTACGAGAATGGACAACACAATCTGTGCTAAAGTCGAATCGAGGCAGGACCACTTCTGGAGCGAAGCAGGATCGGAGCAGAACAACTTCACAGAAAGCAACTTTTTCTGATTCGCACTATGGACGTCGGGGTAGCCTCTGCAAACCGAGCCTCAGGTTCTGCCTCGACTCTGTGAATAGCAGATCAAGGTTCCATTGATGCTGAGAGGTGGGCGACATCGGGGGAACTCCGGGGCCGCCATGGACAAACTTGAGAGAGGGGGGGGCGAGGGTAGCAGTGGGGGAAAAGGGGGTTCATTAGTTTATTAAGTGCGTGGGCGTGCCAGTCATCGAGATGACGATTTATTCGGGCTTTGTGGAAGCCCATGGTGCGCTCGATCTGACTTTGTCAGGTGATTGTGTAGTTTAGGTCGGGACTAAATCCCATCGTGCCATAAAGGTCACGACGTTGTTTACATCCCCCATACAAGGGAAAACCCTTGATTAATTGCCAAAATTAGGGGCCCTGTAGCCGAAAGAATTAATATTAATTGCACAAAAAAAGGGCAGGAGTAAATCACACTAGGGAGCCCATGCCAGGGCACGGGCAATCGGATATGTCGGTCGTTCATGGACCTTTTCATGTTCGGACGGGAGTCCGGTTCGAGGAAAGTATAATTATCACGGAGAAAATCGGAGACTACGTACGGCGGGACACGACGAGTTTACTGTTCGGAGGAACGGAAAACGTTCGGTTAAATCTCGATTAGTGCGGTTGAAAACCAGTGAATCTGTTGGCCCAGTGCAAGATCAAGCCGCGACCATACTACGGTGGCCCCCCCGCGGTCGAGGCAAGACTTGCGTGAGCGTCGTTAGTATATCCGAGGCTGAAAGGCAACGGGAGGCTAGCCCCGGGATCGGATCCCAAGGTCTTCATGTGTTCGGGGGGGGCAAACTATAGGCCGAGGGTGTGGTTTGGACAATGACCATGATCGGAACTAAGTCGAGGTCTAAACATGGCCCACGAAGGCCCTGTTGGTGTTCCCATGCAGAGGGTCATGGGTGACAAGAACCTCCTTGCCCTATTCAGATTATATCGGTCACTCAGGGACCATTTCATGTTCGGACAAAAGTCCGTATCCAAAAGATGACGTGGAAGGAAACCAATCCCATGCGAATGTATGCCGGGTCCATGGCAGTTTCAGTGAGAGGGCCGGAACGAATCTCGGTAGGGGGAGGTCCAGTTCGATGAGTTATCGGCCATATTGGTCGCTTGCGGGCCATTTAATATTCGGACGAAAGTCCGTGATGGAAGCGCGGTGAAAATCGGGATGAATCCATTCAAATGTCTGCCATGAGCGTAGCGATTTTAATGATCATCTGGAAGGGATCCGATTCGAAGAATAGGTCAGGTCTAGTCAGAATGTTGGCCCGAGACGAGGCTGGGTCACAGTAAGAGCCCATAGTAGGATGCAAGCCATGGGTCATGTCGGTCACGCACGGACCTCTTCATATTCGGACAGAAGTCCGTGGCGGGGAAACATGGTGAAAATCGGAATAAATCCACTCAAATGTCTGCCGGGTAGACGGCAATTTTAATGATATTCTGGGAAACTTTGGCTCGGAAGATAATCCCGGTTCGGTTAGAATGTCGACCCAAGGCGAGACCGGGTCATGAGTATTTTAGGCTAATTCCCGGGACTCAGGCTCGACTTACACGGGGTGGCGTTGTTGTCCCTTCAATTCCTGGTCGAGGGGGAGACGGGGATGTGGTGTGGAATCTTGCTAATTAATAAAGCTCTTAATTGCAAGTCTTATGTGAGTTATTTATTTATATATATATTTTTATTTAGGGTGTTCTTATGGTTTCTCACCTTCTTTTTATTATTATATTTTTTTCATTTATCCCCTTTTTATTATTTTTTATCATTTTTTATGTTTTTTTATCATTATCATTATTTATTTACTAGCATGCATGAATTTTCACCCTTATTTCATAATTTATTTATTCCATTATATTTTTCTCCCTTTCTTTTTTTATTCATGTCTCAAAATTTCTGTGAATTTTCTTTTCTTTTATCTTCTTATTTTTCTTTATTAAAGAGTGGGCCGTTGGATGAAAAGGGCGTACCGGCAAAGGCAGGGGGTGCACCGGTAAAGGGGAAGAAGAGTGCACTGGCGAGGGGGTGTACAGGCGAAGGGCAGTGCCTCGTGCAACTTTTAGGAAAGAGAGAGAGGGTTCGAACAGGTCTGCACGCGTGCAGATTTGGGGGTTGAGGAAAAGCAGGTCTGTGCAGAAAATGAGGCAGCAAGGGGGGGTTTGAAGAGGCGACCCCGTGCACAAATGTGCACGGGATAGGGGCATGCCTTGTGCACAAAGTGCACGGGGTAGGGGCATACCCCGTGCAGATTGTGCATGGGGTTGGGGCATACCCCGTGTAAAATGTGCAAGGGGTAGGGGCGTGGTCCGTGCAGGTTGTCCAAAAGAGGGTAAAAATGTGATGCATGTAGTTTTCCAAAAAGGGGGGGGGGCTTACCCCGTGGAGGTTTTCAAAGAAGGGGGTAAACCCCGTGTAGTGCCACGATCACTACATATCTGATATCAGCCATGTCTAGAAGCACCCTGTAATGAAGCACGATCCCCATCAGCCACTCAGTCGCCCCTTGATGGTACCTGTGCGAGGGATCACCACCCAATGGTCGTACTAGCTCACGATCATCTACCGAAGAATCCCATCCAAGAGGCTGTGGTCGTCGTAGCCTTCCCCAGCACACTATAGCCCTGGCGGCTCCAACACCAACCCCAGAGTCCTCTCTGTCTCCACCCGGTGTTGACCGTGCAAGTCCCAGGAAGCGGGACCCAGTGCTCCGACATGGACCCCAAACTGGTCTGCCTTGGTGTAGAAACCCGGGCACTCAACACAGGGAAACTGATACTACCTCCAGTAATCCATCGAAAAGCTTGGGAAGCCGTAAAGGGTGACCCTGTGCAGGCTGTCCCTGCCCACTAGAATGGCCCACTCTAGTCGGTGGCGCTCTCCAGCAACACGAGAATCTCCTTCCTCCATGCCAGATGGGACAAAGCTCCTGATGAACTCGAACAAATGGCGATCTAGTGGAAACTCTACCAGGTAGCGTCCAAAACTATCATAGCTGTAAATCCCACCTGTCTCTGAAATCTGGGCCAGCTCTATCGTCCCGACTCCGCTCGCCCCCTCTCCAACGAGGCCGTCAACTACCAACGTGCGTCCCAAGTCGAGCTGGTCCACACTAGCCACAGTGACAACGGGTGGGCCCAGAGGAGGCAAGGGCCACCCAGTCCTCCTCACCCAATGGTTGATGGGGCATCGCTTGCCCTTCACATTTTTCCAAACTTTGATTGCTCACCATCATGGCTCCATTGTGTCCATCATATTTTTTTGAGTCGAGTCATGTAATGTTCATATTTTATTTGAGTCATATCATTGTAATTTTCTTTTTATATGAGTCATATACCTAGGTTAATAAGTCATTTACCTATGTTTGAGTGTCATTAGGGTGATTAGATAGGAGCCCAGGAAGTCCGGTGGTTCCACTTGGGTCGATTTCGAGAAATCGCATGTTTCTTACCGTTTCTTAGCCGATTTGACTCCCGTCAGAGTCTATGTGTTGTATATCATCGTTATGGTTGTATCCCCTTCATTTTGGAACGAACGGGGCGTGGAAAGGCCATGATCGGGCCGATCCTATGGTTTTCCCATCGTGACGCCTGAACGGTCGTACCAGAAGCCATTTAGGTGATTGAGCGGTCCAACATGTGATCGTTCAATGTAGGTTGGTTGGGCGTCTATGCGATCGCGCGACAGATCACCCAATGGATGGCACGGCCTGATGGGAGCCGTTCAGTCCACCTGAGCGGCCGGTGTCTAGCCGTTCTATTTTCCCATTGTGTTGAGCAGCCAGGGCTTGACTACTTACCATGGTTGACCATGGGTCAGCAGTTTTCTGGTGGTTCATGGAGTGGTTTCCCTCTAACCATGCCACTTCATGAGCGGCCCTTCTCTGACCGTTCTGACTACCGTTTGACCAGTTACTGTAGTAGGTCGGTTGGAGTGAATGGCCTAGAATGGACCGTTCTATCTCTTTGGGTGGCCTCCTGTGGACCGTCCAGTTCTCTGAGCAACCCCTTGGTGACCGCTCTGTGAGTTGTGTCTGTCTGTCTGTGTATGGGTCCCATTTGACTCGTGTTAAACATTTAGGTTGATTAGGGTGGTGTCTCTAGCGGTTCTGGCTTGGACTGCTAGTGTCCATGAGTCTGCCGGGTGGTCTGACTAGATAGGTTGGTTCAAGGTTGACTGAGTGCGGTCTACTCCCTGACTGCTATAGTTCCTTAACGACCCAATCTAGGACTGCCAGTGTCCTTGTCTCTGCATGCATAGTGGCTCTTCCTTGACTGCTTGGTTTGCCTAGCGGCCGAGTGATGGATCGCGAATGCCCAGAGTGTCATTTTCCCGTCGTTTCGATTTTTGCTTGTCTTGGCTTGACTTTGCGGTTTAACCGTGACCCGTGGATGTCTGTTGGCATCCTATGAGGGCTATGACCATAATGAGATGGCCAGGAGTGCTTGTGTATGGTGCCGGAGTTGCTGCAACAAATTAGCAAACTGAAGGCGAATTTCAGCAAAAGTTGCATAGCAGTGTTCAACATGGAGGAAAGGACACTCAGGAGAGCAACATTTATATTGGGTAGTCATACAGGAGACTTTATTTTCTCCTAACTGGGCCTATCACTGTCCCCAGGGGCTCTGCGCTATAGAGATTGGCAAGTGGTAGTGCAGAGGTTCGAGTCCAGATTAGTAGGGTGGAAGGGGAGGCTCCTCTCATACGATGGGAGATTGACACTATGTAAATCAATGCTTGACAGCCTTCTCATATACTACCTTTCCATTTTTAGGATCACTAAAATGGTGGCCAAAATGTTGAAGTCTATTCAAGCTAAATTCTTCTGGTAAGGCAGTGGGGACATTTGTACGGGTTGGCATGACATCTCGTGTGGTAAGATGTGCAAGGGCAAGGAAGCAGGAGGCGTGGGCATCAAGAATTTCAACCTAGCACTATTTTGAAAATGGCTGTGGAGACTTAGAGCGGAAGATAGGGGCATTTGGCTACAACTTGTCAGGCAAAAATACTATAGCAAAGCCAGAGATTGGGACTTGTCACTGCCAGCCCTGTATAATGTCTCCCCGATTTGGAGAGGCACTCTTTAGTGCGGGGATATCATCAAATCGAGTGTTCGGGTTCGGTTGGACAATGGATAGAGGTCTCTATTTTGGAAGAACAGGTGGTGCAGGGACTTCACACTAGAAGAATCCTTTTTGAAGCTCTTCCTTATTTCGTTGCACCCACGGCAACTGTGACTCATACCTTTGACACACAGTTCGCTAGAGGTACACGGGAAGCCACCTTCACAAGGAATCTGACACACAAGGAGATGGATCAGTTGGAGGGTCTTCTGCTATTCCTCCTAGATTATAGTCCGGTGGAGAGCAAGGTCGACAAGTGATGGTTGAGATAGGAGGAAGGTACATTCTCAGTCAAGTCTGCATACTCACTCACATCATATGGGGGTTTATGCCACCATTTTGCTTCGCAAATCTGGGAACCCAAGAGCCCGCTAAACGTGAAGCTATTAATTTGGAGGATGACAGGGTAGGAGGTAGTGAAGGTAATGGGGTAGGCGGAGATGGAGATGGCAATGAGATAGATAGCGGAGCGGGTGTAGCGCTAGATGAGGGATCACAGGGGTGCCCCTGGCCTTGTAGAGATGGAGACGGCTGCCTAGACGACACTTGCTGCTGTTGCTTACTGCGGAGATGTAGAATTACCTTGCGAATGGCGGCCCAATCAATCCTCTTCTTCGCTTCCAAGCTGTAAATGTACTCCCGAAACTCGGGACAATCCTCAACCAAATGCCCATGCTGGCTGTGAAATTCACAAAATCGAAGCATATTCCTGATCGCGGGTTAGCAAGACACAACCGGAGGGAGAGGCAACGCGTGAGTGGCCATCAAAGCCCTGAAGATATCTATAAAAGACTCCGACAATGGAGAACGAGGAGCCTGCTTCAGGCAAGGTGGATGCCGAGGGGTATGAGAAGGTGGAGACGGCTATGGAGGTTGTGTAGTCAATGGAGTGTGGCTAATGGCAAAGGGATTTGGTGAAGGCATATGTGGAGCGGGATGAGGGGGTATATAGACGGCATCCACCTGCTTGGGGTGTGTTGTTTCCTTGACCGGGGGTGGAGGCGGATGTGAGTATGAGGAGGCTAACCCATGGATGGTTGATATGCAGAGGGTTGACTCGTGGAGGGTGAAGGTTGATATGGGGATGGCAAGGGTTGATATGTGGGTGGTTCAAAAGGGGTATATGTGGATGGTGAGGTGTAAGTGGCAGTAGATGGCGGAGGGGACTTGGGGTCAAGAGAATTATGGAATTATTGGCGAATAAAGCAAGCTCGGCTATATAGTTGTTGCCATGAGGTAATATCATTAAAGGCTAAGATAAATCGGTATTCAGGCGTTGCGTTAGATATTAGCATCTTGATTTGCTCTCCCTCTGGAATGTGCCTCGGGACTTGTGCGGTCAAGCGACGTCAACGGTCGGTAAAGGTGCATAATTCCTCTTCGGGCTTCATCATCTTATGGGCCAGATCCACCATAGAGTACCTGGGCCCAACCTGGTCTTGAAATTGCTGAAGAAATTTCTCTTGCTATCCTAGGGACATCGTAAAGTAATATACAATCACATATTTACGCTCAAATACCACTTTATTAATAAAGAACAAGATAATAAAACTATTGGGCCTACCAGACCCAAAATTGAACTATAGCACACCAACACTAACAAGGGGCCCCCGTGTCCGTTGACGCTAGTTCTCCCCTGGCCTCTGTGGAGGACTCTGCAGCCCACGCGTCTCAATTTCCTCCTGCTTCCCATCTGATAGCGCTGGTGGTCCAGGGACCTCCCCCTCCCTCGTCCTCCCTAGCCGTTGGTGACAAGGGGACTGGGTACCCCACCGTGTCCGCCTTCGTCCCCGACTCTCTCCCTCCCGCTGGTGGCTCTCCTGCGCTCACCTTCGAAATTCTGCTGCCATGCTCCGCTCCGTCGACCTCTGCCCTTCGTGGCAAGGCATGTCTACATGTCGGTCCCCCTGCTGGTGGACTCAACCCTGCAGCGGCTTCTTGGTCCCCGGGGACGAGCTCACCCAGCCCGGCGGGCTCCAATGATGGTGCCATCGCATCTCCCTTTGCTGCCACTGCTTCCCCCCGTCTCTCCTTTGCTCAAGCCCTTAAAAAGAAGATCAAACGAGATCTGCCCGGTCTGTTAGCAGCTCCTCCAACGGCTCCCGCCCCTGTGCTTCCTCAGCCGTCTCATGATCATGGCCTCCAGTTTCCTCAGACCTTTCAGGTGCTCACGGTCCCCGAGCTCGAGCCTACCGAGAGGTTCCCCGACCTCGCGGCTGCCCATGCGCGCTTCGTGGGCACCTACCCGGATCACTCGCGGACGGTTTCGAGGACGGACAGCGGTGTCCCCAGGCGGTCTCACGGGCGCTCTAACTCTACCTCCTCTTCGCGGGATCGTGACTTCTGATGGTCATTTACCACTTCTATGTTGTCTCTGGGTTTTCTTCCATCTTGTTGTTTGTGGCCCCTTATTGGCCCTCTTGTCATCCTTGACAGGGTTTTACCCCTCCCCCGGACCTTACTCGTCTCTTGTATCTCTCCCATATTATGTTCCTTCCTTTCTGTTCTTATTAATGGAAAAATCACTTATCTGGCAAAACCACCATATCATCACACATGAAGTTTAGTTATCATCAAAACCATAGTTCAACAATATATATACACATACTCGAGTTTGTGAAGAATAGGTTGAGCAAGCCTGTCAAGAACTACAGCTTAAGTTCAATAGCAGGAGTCAACTTGGGTAGCAAGAAGTCAAGTGTTTTTGAATGCTTTAGAAGTGAGGGGGTTGATGAACTAAAGCTTAACAACAGATAGCAGCAATACAAGCCATTTCCAATAGAAGTCAGTAATGCAAGATCATGATTGAAGCACTTCCGAGCACTTCTGAGCATGCACTTCCAAGCACTCACGAGCACATCCGAGCATTTCCGAGCACTTCCAAGCACTCCTGTCTGAGTACTTCTGAGCACTTCCGAGCACGCTCGGAGACATAAGGTTCGAACAGGAACCCAGTTCGTTCAAGTGAAGGAGAGATAGAAAAGAAGAAGGAGGAAGGAGGAAGGAGATAGAAGAAGAAGAGAAGCCGTTTCAACAGTAGTCTTCACTAGAAAGCAATTATGTGAGCTAAAGGTGAAAAATATATTGTAAGGGTGACAAATGAGCGCTACAAGTGACAAATGGCCAGTAGCAGTAACAAATGGCCGGCTAGGGGCGACAAATGAGAGCTAGCGGTGACAAATAGATAAAGGCGATGGCTCAAGGCTGTGAAGAAAACATCAAAGGCGACGGCTTATGAAGATAAGAGTGATAGATAGGTGTATACGACAGACAAATGTGCGATAAGGGTGTAAAATAGCTAGTAAGGCTAACAAATAGCCTGGAAGGCTGAATTACAGAAAGTTTGTGTCTGCCACAAGCCCAAGTTCGAAGGCCAATGATTTGGCACGTGATCCAAGATTCTCTAAAGAAGAATATTCTCCCTCCTACCATGTGGACAAATGAGCACATGGGAAATTAGTTTTTCTTATCCAGGAGTACTCTGAAGGCTCTGCTCTATAAAAGGAAGCCTTCTTTCTTTTGAAGAAATGTGCTGCGAAGAAGAAGAAAGAAAGGGCAGCTTATTTCGAAGGATATCTGTGAGAGAGATTGTGAGAAGAAGCTTTCACTGAGCTGCCTCTTTAACAATTCGATCTCCCGCTGGTATTGCTGGATCATGCCCAGCATGGCGGGGTCGGTCACAGGGAGAGTGGACATACCACCCGGCTCTTCGGCCGGGGCATCCTCGGATGACGTAGAGTGTCCGCTACTCGTGCCTCCGGTGGTGACAACGTTGGCCGTGAAGGCCACGGGGGAATCATCAGGGGAATTCACCTCGACACCCGCCCGTGCCACTTCGCTTGCCACTCTTCTCCTTCTGGAGAGGGGACCGGGCCTGGCAGCGAGCCTGGCCACTTCCTCAGGGTCGATAGGTAGAGCCCCGTACTGACTAGAGAATCCCACCATATTGCAGGTGAAGACTCTCCAGCCTCCGCTTCTTTTCGCCACTTTCCTCGACAGCTTGCTCGGGAAGACCAGCCTGTCGACGACCTACCGTCGGGGAGGCGCTTCCTCCTGTGCAGGGGCCTGGCGTCTCTCTTCTGATTGGTTTCTCGACTCCACGCTAGGTACGGGCTGAGCCTCTTCTCCCTCTTGGAAAGCGGAGGCCACTACCCCCAACAATCTCTGGTGACCCAAGGGAGTACTGCCTGGGCCCCAGAGGTAGCTCCTCATGGCTTGCTCGATCCCTTCCCATTCTTGGTCGGGGAGAACGACCGGTGATCGGGCGCCGGTGATGACTGTAGGATGAGTGTGCTCCGCGTGCGCCAGGCGATCAGCATGGCGATGGCGCCTGTGACGTCGGCGATGAGCCTTCCTGGGCAACACCGATTCAACGGCCGCCGGTTGGTGGGTTCTGGGTGTTTCTTCGACCATTTGGTCTCTTCGCCCCCTTGCATGGCGGGAGTAGCTAGGCCCTGCCTGTGCAGGTGCCGTAGGTCGGGCTTCCTTGGGAGCCCACACTTGCTTCAGCTTCGCCGATTTGGGAGCCGATGCGTCCCTTGGTGTGGCGGCCGGGATGACGAGCCCCTTTTCTTCTTTTACCTTCTCCATCCCTTGGAAAGAGTTGTGGACCGGAACGGTTGGTATTATTTGGTCCGGGATCACCTCGGACCTCTGCCCATTTAAATGCAACAAAAGTGGGCCGGTTGCAGGTGGTCGGCCACGCGCGGACGGGGCGGGTCGCACGGGGGGCTGGGGCTGGTAGCACACGGGCAGGATGGCGGCAGGCAATGGCGTGTGCGTGCGGCAGGGCACACAGGCAGGCGCGGGCTCGGTGAGGTGTTGCGGAGGGGGAGGCTATGCAGGCGTTGCCGCGGCACTGAGCAGGGGAAAACGCAGGGGGAGCTAGGTCGTGGGAGGAGAGAGAAAAAGAAAGAGAGAGAGGGTGAGAGATGGCAGGCGGGGTTGCGTGCGAAGGTGGCGGAGGTCGGGGCGTGACAGCGGCGGGGGTGTGTGCAGGTGGGCCTGCGGATGGGGACGCAGTAGGGGCCAGGGGGCTGCAGATGGTGCACGTGGTGGGCGCGGATGCACAGGTCAGCGAGGCCAGGCGCACAGGCGCCAATCGTGGCACGGGTGGCGGGTCCCCTGGTTGCGGGCCTGCTCGCGAGCATCGCGGTGGCCGGGCGGAGACCGCAGGGTGGAAGGTGAGGGGAAGCGGGTGCCGGAGGTGAAGGCGGCGGAGATCCAGCTGGGGTGAGGTCTCGCGGGCGAGATGGTGAGGGTGGCTGCCGTGGGCGTTCGCGGCTGGGAGAGAGGGAGGAGAGTGGGGCGGAGAAGGACGGTGGGGGGTGGCGGAGGTTGTCGCGCCGGTGAGGAAGCTCCCGTGGGAGGCCGGAGGTGGAGAGGGAGGCTTCGCGGTGACGGAGATGCCGGATGGCAGCGGCCTTGGCCTGCTGCGGACGTGGAGGATGGCGCCGGTGGCGACGCTCACGATGGTGGCGAGGCGAGCTGCACGATGGGAATGGCATCTGCCACTTGGGGATCGCCGGTGGTGGGTACAAGCGGTGTGGACGTACAGGCGGGGCACCGCGGGCCCACGTGCAGGCGGCGGGCGTCGCGGGAGACAGGGGCACTGGTGGTCGCGCGGGCAAGGCGCTCGCGCCAAGGGGGGGGGGGGGGGGAGAGAGGGAGAGAGGGAGAGAGAGAGAGCAACAGTGATCTATAGGGTGGGAGAGTGAGTGGTTCGGTGGGAGCGAGATCACGGGGATGGGCAAACCATTACATGCACTACCCTCGCGTAGGAGGGGGGAACAAAGGGAGGGGAAACCAAACTGTCGATCTACGCTTGCTTGTTCCATAGCGTACGCCTAGCTCTGACGTCCAATCGTGGTGCTGTCAACGCCTGGACGAAGCTTGGGGGATGCCGAAGGACGCCTGAAGGTCCGATATTGAGCCAATGTCACTAGAAGGTGGAGGAGGTCGCAGCCAATGGCCTGTGCAGTTCTGCCTCGCAGGACTGGATGGCGCGATCGTGATGCATTGACAGGTATGCTCGTTGTAGAACTCCAAAAGTGACGGGACCAACTCGTGCACGTAGCAGATAGAGAGAACTACGAACCCTCAAAATCTGGTGAATGTCAAATCACCTCACAGGTCATGGTCATTGAAATGGGCAGCGTCAGGTTCCTTGGTGAACAGCAGGATGGGTTGACAGTGTCCATGGTGGAATCTTTTGTGCTGATGTCAGAATGAGACAAAACCACTTGGGATGGCTTCGTATCGTCGAAAGTCACAACTTTATAGAAGACTTCTCGGCCTGAAACTGAGTGGAGGATGGAGTATCGGGGCTGAGTATGTGGCAGTTTGTCCTGGGTGAACAGAGAGTTCCAGATCTGGCGTGATCAAGGGAAAATGGACCCCCCGGGCCGAGGTATTGTCAAAAGAGGGCAGGACCACCTCTGGTTCGTTGGCACCTCGAAGGGGAAGAACTCCTGTGAAGGGTGTTCTGGCTGATTCGCACAGGGGAAGTCGGTGTCGACGTTGCCAAGTGGCACTCAGAAATAGGTGCGGTCCGGGCACAGTTGCACGGAAATGCCTGTAGTGGCTGATGCCAATGACGAAAGGATGCGGGACCACTTCAAGAGCGTGGCCGACTCGAAGGTGGACGACTTTGATGAAGATGCCTTGAGCCGAATCTTGCTGTGGACGCCACTAGAATGCCTGCCGATCGAGTCTCTGCTGCTGAGTTGTAGCAGAGTGTAGTAGAATGAAGCTTCTTACTCCACTGGGGATGGAGCGACGATAGAGCGACTCCGGGATTGCTACCATGGTTTTCAAGAGAGCATGAGTACTCACCTCTTGGAGACTTAGAAGTCACCATGGTTTTCAAGGGTGCCCTGTATGCTCGCCTCTTAGGAGCTCGGAAGCTACCATCGTTTCTAAAGGGAGCATTGATGCTCGCCTCTTAGGAGCTCAGAAGCTACCATCGTTTCTGAGGGGAACATTGATGCTCGCCTCTTGAAAGCTCGGAAGGTAAAAGAACGATGATAAGGCCATCCTTCGCCACCCCCTCAAGGGTCGCACAATTTATAGGCGACCGCCGAGCCCAGACGACTGTTCGTGCACGCGTCCCCAAACAGAAATGGCAGCATCATGATGATAGCAACACTGCCTGACACCTCGACGAACGGTGCCTTGCGCGCCAAGAAGCCGAGTAGGTGGCGAGGCCCACCTAACCTGTTGATACGAGGAGTCCATCCTACAGACTCCCCCTCGACAGACCCACCGGGACTGCCTCTCAGACCCCGAAAGTGCTCGGCGTCAGAGAGTGGGGGGCTAGTGAGGAGGGTAAAATCCATATGACCCATGTGCGGCCCATTAACGCCAGGCTCGTGTTGGCCCAAGGTCCGCACAGCACATGATGGACTACCGACAGCCAACGGCCTACACCAAGCGGCGTAACAAGGCCACAATGGATTCGTCGACCCACAGAGGGCATCAACCAAGACATATCGGACATTGGATGACCCTCCGACGACCGAACGTTACTCTCGCTATCATCAGCCTCAACTCCAATAACCACCCCACGGGTGCCATAAGACTCGCCTGAAGACAACCCGGCCCCGGATGAACGGATGCACAACGGAAAACCCCCCACGATCGCGAGAAGACGTTACCCCACTACTCACGTCCTTCCCTGTTAAGAGATAGGTCTCCACCGCCAGGACAACCGCTATAAATAGACCTCCGATCAAGAGGGACGAACACGGTGACACAGAGTGACACACAGAGACAGACTAACAGCAACAGACACCTACAGACAGAGAGAGCCATCTACAGAGGAGAGCCCTGATCCGCTTCCG